>RJWJ010000907.1:0-164834 GCA_004363605.1 Indri indri
AGATGGGGTCTTGCTCAGACTGGTCTCGAACTCCTGACCTCAAGTGATCCTCCTGCGTCGGCCTCCCAGAGTGTTAGGATTACAGGCTTGAGCCACCATGTCCAGCCAACAGCACACTTTTAAATAATCCATGGGTTAAAGGGGAAATGGCAAAGAAAATTTAAAAAAAATATAGAACTGAATGAAAATGAAAATACAACATATTAAAATTTATGGCATGTGGCTAAAACAGTGCTGAGAGGGAAATTTATAGCAATACTTGTTTTTTTGTACAGAGTCTTGCTCTGTTGCGTTAGCTAGAGTGCAGTGGTGTCATCATAGCTTGCTGCAACCTCAAACTCCTGGGCTCAAGTGATCCTCCTGCCTCAGCCTCCTGAGTAGCTGGGTCTACAGGTACATACCACCACACCCAGGTAAGTTTTTCTATTTTTGGTAGAGATGGGGTTCACTCTTGCTTAGGCTGGTCCTCCTGAGCTCCTGAGCTCAAGTGATCCTCCCGCCTCCGCCTTCCAGAATGCTAGGATTAGAGGCCTGAGCCACCTCACCCAGCTGCAATACATGTTTACATTATAAAACAGCAAAGATTTCAAATCAGTAGTCTAAGTTTCTATCTCAAGACGCTAGAAAAAGAAGAGACAAATAAACTCAAAGCAAACAGAATAATGAAAATAAAGATAATACCAGAAATCAATGAAATTGAAAACAGAAAAAAAGGAAAAGATTAATGAAACCGAAAGCTGTTTCTTTGGGGAAAGATCAGTAAAATTCACAAATCTCTACCAAGACTGACAAAAAGGAGAGAACTCACCAATACCAGGATGAAATAGGGGATATCACAATAGATTATGCAGCTACTACAAAGATAATAAGGAATGCTACAAACAACTTCATGCTAATGCACTTAAAAGAAATGGACCCCTTCCTTGAAAACCATAAACTACCCAAACTCATCCAAGATGAAATACATGACTTTAATAATTCTATAACTCTGGAAGAAATTGAACTTATAATTTTAAAACTTTCAAACAAAAAATCCACCAAACTCCAGGCCCTGATGGTTTCACTGCAGAATTTTATCTAACATTCAAAGAATAATTATTAATATCACCAACTGTATGCAGTCTCTTCCAGAATTTAGAATAAGAGGAATCACGTTAATTTTATGGGGCTAGTAGTATCCTGATGGCAAACACAAAGACAGTACAAGGAAGAATACTACAGACCATTATCTCTCAAAAATTTAGCAACAAAAATCTTCAACAAAATGTCACCAAATTTAATCCAATAAATGTAAAGAGACTCATATATCAAGACAACATGGAATTTATTCCAGCTATGCAAGGCTGGTTCATTATTTGAAAATCAATTAATGTAATCCACTATTACATTTAAAAATGATACATGTAGGCCGGGCGCGGTGGCTCACACCTGTAATCCTAGCACTCTGGGAGGCTGAGGCGGGTGGATCGCTCAAGGTCAGGAGTTCGAGACCAGCCTGAGCAAGAGTGAGACCCCCATCTCTACTAAAAATAGAAAGAAATTAGCTGGACAACTAAAAATACATATATAGAAAAAATTAGCTGGGCATGGTGGTGCATGCCTGTAGTCTCAGCTACTCGGGAGGCTGAGGCAGGAGGATTGCTTGAGCCCAGGAGTTTGAGGTTGCTGTGAGCTAGGCTGAAGCCACAGCACTCTAGCCAGGGCAACAGAGTGACACTTTGTCTCAAAAAAAAAATATATATATATATGTAGGCATAAGTCTAGCAAAACATGAACAGTATTTGTCTGATGAAAATTACAAAATTTGTGGAAAAAAATCAAAGAAGATCTAAATGCTTGGATAGAAATATCATGTTCATGAGCTGCGCATGGTAGTTTATGCTTGTAATCCCAGCATTTTGGAAGGCTGAGATGGGAGAATTGCTTGAGGCCAGGAGTTTGAGACCAGCTTGGGCAACATAGTGAGACCCTGTCTCTACGAAAAATTTAAAAACTTAGCTGGGTGTGGCAGTGCATGCTTGTAGTCCCAGCTACTCGGGAAGGCTGCAGAAGGCTTACATATAGCTAATGGAAGTCATGGAGGGATAGACATATAGATCAACAGAACAGAACAGAGAACCCACAAATAGATTCATACAAATTAATTTTTGACAAATAAGCAAAAGCAATCCAATGGAGGAGAGATCATTTTCAATAAATGGTGCTGAAATGGCCAAAACAGGAAAGAGCAATATCAACCTAAACTTTGCACATTATAAAAGTTAACTCAAAGTGGATCATGGACTTATATGTAAAAGAAAACTATAAAACATCTGGGAAAAACACAGGAGAAAATCTTTGGGACCTAGTCCAAGACAATTAGATTTGATACTAGTTGCATGGTCCATAAAAGGAAAAAATTGATAAATTGGACCTCGTCAAAAAATTTAAAATGTGCTCTATGGAAAACTGATGAGAGGATGAAAAGACGAATGACAGGTTGGGAGAAAATACTGCAAACCACATATCTGGCAAAGAAATAGCATCTAGAATATAAAAAGAACTCTCAGAACTGAACATTAAAAAACCCAAACAATCCAATCAGAAAATGGGCAAAAGACATGCACAGACATTTCACCAAAGAAGATACAGAAAGATGGTAAATAAGCATATGAAAGGATAGTCAATATCATTAGCAATTAGAGAAAAGGAAATAAAAACCCACAGCAAGATATCACTACACACCTATGAGAATGGCTGAAATAATGAACAGCGATAACTCTAAATGCGGTGTGGATGTGGAGAGACTGGTATTGCTGGTAAAATATAAAATGGTACAGCCCATCTGGAAAATAGTTTGGCAGCTTCTTTTAAAACTAAAAATGGACTTACTATATGATCCAACAATTGCTCTTTTAGTATTCCTGAGAAATTAAAACTTACCGTTTGGCAGAAACACATACAAAATGTCCCCAGTGGCTTTATTCATAATATGTAGTCCCAAACTGGAAATGCCCCCAAATAAATGTCTTTCAGTGGGCGAATAAACTGTGATACATCCATACCATAGAATACCACTCAGCATTAAACAAACCTAAAGTATCGATACGTGCAATAGTCTGGATGGAGGGACCTCAAGGAAAGCATGCTGAGTGAAAAAAGCCAACTTCAAAATATATGTACAAAAATATACTACATGATTCTATTTATATGATGCTTGTAATTATAGAGATGGAGAATAGATTAGTGGTTTCCAGTGGTTAGGGATTGGGGTGGGGTGAGTGTGGCTTCAAATGGTAGCACAAGTGAGTCTCATGGAGATATTACAGCTAAGTATCTTGACTGTGGTTACATGAAGCTATACACATGATAAAACTGCATAGAGCTACACACACATGCACACACATACACAAGTGCATGTTGGACTGGAGAAACTAGAATGTGCTCTGTGGATTGTAGCAATGTCAATTTCCTGGTTTTGACACTGTACTAAAGTTATGTAAGGTGTTAACATTGGGGGACACCGGATGAAGAGGGCATGGGACCTCCCTGTACATTTCTTTGTACCTTCCCGTGAATCTATAATTTTTTTAAAAATAAATTTTTTAACAAAGTGAGTTAATTTCAAGAAAAATACTAAGTAGACAACAATGGACACATGAGGCAAAAATCATGCGGGTGGTAATGCAAATGAATATTGTTTGGAACACATTGTGCCAATGGAAAGGTCACAGAACTTGGGGTCCTGGGTTCAAATCCTGTCTCTGTCACTTACAAGCTGTGTGACCTTGCCTCAGTTTTCACATCTTTGAAGTGGGGAGACTCATGCTCACGTCGGGGGACTGTGCGAGGCTCAGAGGTGAGTGGGTGCCCTGAAAGGGCAGGTGGGTTGTGATGTAGGTGTAGAGGGTGGACGAACAGGAACTGTCCATCTCAGGTGGAACTGTCTGTCTCAACCACATTTAGGACAAGGCCCTAGATTGTTTGACCTGGGTGAGGAAGCCAACTGTGAGTTACCTGAGATGGCTGGACGGTATTCCAGGAGGTCAGGATTGGACAAGGGCAGTCTGAGAGAGAGAGGGAGCAGGGTGACTGTTCTGTCCTTGGTCTTTTTTTTTTTTTTTTAAATAGTCTTTTTTTTTTTTTTTTGAGACAGAGTCTCACCCTACTGCCCTGAGTAGAGTGCCGTGGCGTCAGCCTAGCTCACAGCAACCTCAAACTCCTGGGCTCAAGCGACCCTCCTGTCTCAGCCTCCCGAGTAGCTGGGACTACAGGCATGCACCACCGTGCCTGGCTAATTTTTTCTATATATTTTTAGTTGTCCAGCTAATTTATTTCTATTTTTAGTAGAGACGGGGGTCTCGCTCTTACTCAGGCTGGTCTCGAACTCCGGAGCTCAAAGGACCCACCCGCCTCGGCCTCCCAGAATGCTAGGATTATAGGCCTGAGCCATCGCGCCCAGCCTGTTCTGTCCTTGTGTCCAGCATCTCCTTACACTTGTCTGAGGTAACTGAGAAAGACTGTGCCTCAGGAGGCCCTGGGCAGACAAAGAAAGCACGAGCTGACCCCGAGGACGCCCCATGACCCTCCGTTCTTACCATGCAGGCTGGCCTTGCCATCTGCCTTCCTAGCTCCAGCAAGCCACAGGAGGGAGAAAAGGGCAGCCGCGGTGCTGACCTGCGCAGCGGACACTTCTTGCCCACTGGAGAATGGCTCTGAAACCTGAGAAGATCGCGGATCTCCCGCCCTGGATAGATAGGGCCACAGGGCCTCTTCCACAACCGCTGCCTGCTCGGTGCTGACAGACAGGACACGGGGCCCCAGAGGAAAAGTTTGCCACCAAAGGCAGCAGCCTTCTACCTCCATAATGAATTCCCCAAGGGGAGCTGAGAGCACAGTGAAGAGGAACTGGCATCCGGGGGCAGGGAAGAGTGGTCGCCATCTTTCCTTCTCTGTAAATGCAAGGCTTGCAAATGCCCGCGGGTGCCGGGGTGCTAACATGAATGAGAGAAGCCCTTTGAACAATAAAAAAATAAATAGAGACCAGTGAAAATAAAGGACAAAATCCACCTAATCTCAACAGATACAGAAAAAGACTCTGACAAAATCCAACGCCCAGTTACGATAAAAATTCTCAGACCTCCGGCGCCATTTTGTAGAGAAACAAGCGGAGTTAACCAAAGAGGGGGTCGAGGAGAGCCGGAGTCGGGGACCCAGGAGTTTCCTGTGTCCAAAGCCGCCGGAGCCGTCTAAGGTGAGGTGGTCTGGGGTCAGGGGCTGGGTTAGGCTGGCGTGTCAGCTTGGGAACATGAGCGCCGGTGGGAGGAGGACGGAGGGTGGACTCGGGGCCACTGGAAGCGTTTCCCGGAGCTCCGGGGAGTCAGGCGCAGCCGGGACGGGGAAGTGGGGCGAGGCGGGAGAGGGCCGACTGTCTCCCCGCGCTTGCGGAGGCTTCGCGCTTTGAAAAGAAGAGGCCGGCGCGAAGGCTGCAGGAAGTGGAGGGCAGAGCGCGGACAAGACCCTGGGTCGCCGCCGACCCGGGCCTGGAGGCTCAGAGGGCGGCGGTGGCGGCAATTCGGGCCGCTGAGCCTTGCTTGGCGCGGGCTGCACCTTTCTCAGACCCCACGAGCTCCTCAACTGTTCCTTCCTCTCCGGGCTCCCGGATGGGTGCAGTGGCCATCGGCTGCCGAGGCCTACCTAGCTCCTCGGGCCAGGGGACTGTCTGGAGTTGTTGCAGGTTCCTAATTCTTTTTTTTTTTTTTTTTTTTGAGACACAGTCTCACTCTCTTGCCTGGGCTAGAGTGCTGTGGCGTCAGCCTAGCTCACAGCAACCTCCAACTCCTGGGCTCGAGCAATCCTACTGCCTCAGCCTCCCGAGTAGCTGGGACTACAGGCATGTGCCACCATGCCTGGCTAATTTTTTCTATATATATTTTTAGCTGTCCAATTAATTTCTTTCTATTTTTGGTAGAGACTGGGTCTCGCTCTTGCTCAGGCTGGTCTCGAACTCCTGAGCTCAGGACGATCCGCCCGCCTCGGCCTCCCAGAGTGCTAGGATTACAGGAGTGAGCCACCGCGCCCGGCCAGGTTCCTAATTCTTTTCGGTGTTCCTGGAGCTGCCGCTCTCTCCCCGCCCAGCACGTTGTCAAACCCCCGCCTTGTTTCGGGGTCCGCCAGTGGGAAAGGCGAGCGGGAGCGAACACTTCCTTATTGCTGCTTGCCGCAGGTTTTGTTCCACTCGCGCGCCCGGGCGCTCACACTTTCTCCGAAGTCGGTCCCCACCCACCTGGTCCGGTGCCCGTGCAGTAGTGGCGCTTTTGCTCACCCAGGGAAAGTGTCCCTCCTAGTGAGCTGAGCGCTTGTGGGCCTTAAGGCTGGTGGGAGTTGTTGCGGGTCTTGTAGAGATTGCTTAAGACCAAACACACAAATAATGTGCTTTTTCTGTACCACACTCTCTGCAGAATTCACCCAACCATGCTCACAGATACTATCCCCATGAGGAGTGAGCTTTGTAGGTTAAAAAAGAAAATACTTGATACCTGTGTGTTTGAATGTGTTGTATGTAAAATGAACTTTATGAGACTGTAAGCCTTTCCCCAAAGTCACCCAAACGAATGTCACATTTCTTAGGACTCTAATAAATTAAAGTCTTATTTTTTTCTTGAAAAAAAAATTCTCGACAAACATGGAATAGAAGATAAATTCCTCAATTTGATGGAAAACCTACAGCTAACAGCACACTTAATGATGAAAGACCGAAATGCCTTTCTGCTAAGGTCAGCAACAAAGCAAGGTTGTTCACTTTTGCCACTTGTATTCAACATTGTCCTTGAGAATCAAGACAGTGTAACAAGGCAGGAAATGAAAAGAGATTAAAGGCACCCATTTGGAAAGAAAGAAGCAAAACTTTCTATTCACAGATAACGTGATCACGTATGCAGAAAACCCTAAGGAACCCCCCATCCCACCACATACGTAAGCTGCTAGAACTAATAAATGAGTTCAGTAAGGTCACAGAATACAGGTCAATATAAAGAAAAAATAATCAATTGTATTTCTCTATGTTAGTAATGAATAATACAAAAATGAAATTAGGAAAATAATTCCATTCACAGTAGCATCAAAAAGAATTAAATAAAAATAAATTTATGATAAGGATTGCAAGGCTCATACACTGAAAATTATAAAACATCACTGAGAGAAATTTAAGAGTATCTGTTAATAAATATAGGGAAAGATATTAATGCTTATGGACTCAATATTGTCAAGATGGTCATTCTTCCCAAATTAATCAATAGATTCAATACAATCCCTATAAAAATCCCTGCAGGATTTTTGTAGAAATTGTTACATGGATCCTAAAATTGATATGCAAATTCAAGGGCCTAAAATAGCCAAAAGAATTTGGATGAAGAACAGTTGGAGGTCTTACACTACTGAAATTCAAACCTTCCATGTGATACTAGTGAAAAGCTATTATCACTAGGATACTAGTGGGACAAATCAATGGGACAAAATTGAGAGTCCAGAAATAAACCCTTACATTTGTGGTCAACTGATTTTTGGCAAAGTTCAAGGCAATTTGATAAGGAAAAGAGTTTTTTTCAACAGAGTTCTGGGCCAATTAGATATCAATATTCAAAGGTTAATTTACTACCTTAATTCACACTATACAGAAAAATGAACTGAAAATGAATCACAGACATAAATTGAAGAACTACAATTAAAAAAATTCTAGAAGAAAACAGAGGAGAAAACTTTCTGATCTTGGGTTAGGCACAGAATTCTTAGACATGACACCAAAATGAATAGCCATAAAAGAAAAAAATGATAAATTGAACTTCAACAAAATGAAAAACTTTTGTTCTAAGAAAGACTCATTTATAAGAGGATAAAAAAATAAATTACGGACTGAGAAAAAATATTTTCAAACAATGTATTCGATACAGGACTTGTGTCCACATTATATAAATAACTCTTACAACTCAGTAATTAGAAGATAACCCAATTAAAAATGGGCTAGAATCCAACAACATATAATAATCATACAACATGACCAAGTGGGATATATCATAGAATGCAAGGCTTATTTAGCGTCCAAAAATCAATTTATATAATACATAATACAAATTGAATAAAGAACAAAAATGATGTGATCATCACTATAGATGCAGAAAAAGCATTTGACAACCTCTAACATCTTTTCATGGTAAAAACACTTGACAAAGTAGGAATGGAAGGGAACTTCCTCAACTTGATAAAGGGCATCTATGAAAAATCTATAGCTAACATCATACTTAATGCTGAAAAAACTGGATGCTTTCCTCCTGCTATTGTTTGAATGTGTCCCCCAAAAGTTCATGTGTTGGAAACCTAATCCGTAAGGTAAGAGTAATAAGAGGTGGGGCCTTTAAGAGGTGATTGGGTAATGAGAGCTCCGCCCTCATGAATGGATTAACCCACTCATGGATTAATGAATTAATGGGTGAATGGATTAATGGGTTATCTCAGGGAAGGGTTTAGTCATCACAGAATGGGTCTGTTATAAAAAGCCAGTTTGGCCATCTCTCATGAACTCTCTTGCCATGTGATGCCCTGTGCCACCTCGGGACTCTGCGGAGAGTCCCCACCAGCAAGAAGGCCCTCACCAGATGCAGCCCCTTGACCTTGGATTTCCCAGTCCCCAGGACTGTAAGAAATAAATTTCTTTTCTTTTAAAATTACCCAGTCTCAGGTAGTCAGTTATAGCAACAGAAAATGGACTAAGACAGAAAACAGGAACTGAGAGGTAGGCTTGTTGCTATAATAAATACCTCAAAATGTGGAAGCAGCTTTGGAAATGGGTAATGGGTAGAGGCTGGAGAAATTTGGATTAGCGGGCTAGAAAAAGCCTGTGCTGCTGTGAATGGGGCATTAAAGGGTGGTTCTGATGAGGCTCAGAAGAAGACAAGAAGACTAGAGAAAGTCTGGAATTTCTCAGAGATTATTTAAGCTGTTGTGACCAGATAGCTGATAGAAACATGGACAGTCAAGGCCATTCTAATGAAATCTCAGAAAGAAATGAGGAGCCTGGATTTAAGGACATCCTGATTATAAGCTTGTTATAAAGGAACTTGGCTGGATTGTGTCCATGCCCGAGGGCTTTATGGAATGCAGAATTTAAGAGCAATGAATTAGGATAGCTGGCAGAAGAAATATCTGAGCTGCAAAGCATTCAGGCTGCTGCATGGTTACTTTTAACTATTTGCATTAAGTTTCAAGAGGGGAAAAAATGACTTAAAGACAGAATTTATAATCAAAAGGGAAGCAAAGTGGAAAGATTTGGAAAACTCTCAGCCTGGCTACGTAAAGAGTTAAAAAAGGTTGATGAGGAAAGAAAACTAAGAATACCCAGAGATCATTTGCTATGGAGATTAGTAAGGCTAGAAGGGAGCAAGTGTTAATCATCAGACAATGAGAGGAAGACTCCAGAGATCAAGGCTGATCCTCCCATCACGGGCCCAGAGGACTGGAAGGGCAGAATGGTTTTGGAGGGGTGCCAGAGTGCCCTCTATGGGCCTGCTGCCCAGGCCTGCCTTGGGACTCTGCTCCCTGCATTCCAGTGCGTGCTCCTTCTGCTCCAGCTGTAGCTCGAATGGCCCCAGGTGCAGCTTGACCTGTTGCTCTGGAAGATACAGGCCTTAAGCTTTGGTGGTGTCCGTGTGGTATTAATTCTGTAGGCAAGTAGACTGTAAGAGCTATAGAGGTGCGGCATCTTCCACCTAGATTTCAAAGGAAGTATTGGATAGTTTGGGGGCCCAGGCAGAAACCTGCCACAGGGATGGAGCCCCCACTGTGAGCCCCCACTAGGGCAATGCTGCATGGAAATGTGTAGTCAGAGAGTCCCCAACAGGGCATAACTAGTGGAGCCATGAGAGTGAGAATGCCACCCAGACCCTGGAACTATAAGCTACTAACATGCAATGCCAGGGTGGGAGAGCTGAAGTGTAGGCTGAGCTCAGCAAAGCCATAAGGGCTGGTCTGCCTGAGGCCTTAGGAGCCCAATGCATGCACCAGTGCGTCCAGGAAGTGGGACATAGAGTAAAGGAAGATTGTTCTGGAGCTTTATGACTTAATGATGTTTTCCCTGTTAGGTTTTGGACTTACTTGGGGCCTGTGATTCCTTCCTGTCTCCCTTTGGGAATGGAAATGTGTCTATCTTATGCCTGTCCCACCATCATATTTTGGAAGTAGATAACTTGTTTTCACAGGCTCAAAAAGGGGAAAAAATTTGCCTCAAGGTGAATCGTGCCTTGAGTCTCACCCATATCTGATTTAGATAAGACTTAGAATTTTGGACTTTTGAGTTGATGTTGGACTGAGGTAAAACTTAGGGGCTACTGACATGGAATGAACATGTTTTATATGTGATAAAGACATGAATTTGGGGGGCTGGGGCAAAATGCTATCTGTGGTTTGAATGTGTCCCTCAAAAGTTCATGTGTTGATGGAATTAAATTAGAAATCAATAACAAGGCTTGGCATGGTGGCTTACGCCTGTGATCTCGGCACTCTGGGAGGCTGAGGCAGGAGGTGATCAGTTAAAGGTGAAGTCAGTTCAAGACCAGCGAGGGCATATGACTATTATATACCCATAATAACTTTTTTAAAAAAAGTCCAGTCCTGGGCAACATAGCGAGACCTCATCTATTAAAAAAATGTATTAGCTGAGAGCAGCGGTGCATGCCTGTAGTCCTGGCTACTTGGGAGGCTGAGGCAGAGGATCGCTTGGGCCCTGGAGTTTGGGCCTGCAGTGAGCTGATTGCACCACTTTGCTCCAGCTTGGGTGGCAGAGTGAGACCCTGCCTCTTGAAAGAAAGAGAGAAAGAAAAAAAGAAAGAAGGAAAGAATCTCTTGAAAATCTCCAAAGATTTGGAAACTAAATAACTTGCTTCTAAATAACTTAAGAATCAAAGAAGATATCAAAAAAGAAATAAAAATATTTTTAGCTGAATGTAAATAAAAGCACAACATAGTAAAGAAGTAATAATACTAGATGGATGTAAGATATAAAACAGATTTCGAAGGTATACATTTCCAGGGCAAAAAGAATCCCTCAAATTGGAACATGTCATTAACGGATAACTACATTATTGAAGACTATATCAGGAAAAAAAAAGTAACAAGAGAATAAGCATTTGCCATTAGTTGTGGCTTTTTTTTTTTTTTTTTTTTTTTGAGACAGAGTCTTGCTTTGTCACCCAGGCTAGAGTGCCATGGTGTCCACCTAGCTCACAGCAACCTTAAACTCCTGGGCTCAAGCGATTCACCTGCCTCATCCTCCAAAGTAGCTGGGACTACAGCTATGCACCACAACACCCAGCTAATTTTTCTATTTTTAGTAGAGATGGAGTCTTGCTCTTGCTCAGGCTGGTCTCGAACTCCTGAGCTTGAGTGAGCCACTGCATCCGGCCAGTTGTGTTTTCATTTCAGGTATTTTTACTCTGTCTATGCTACCAATAAATCTGTTGGGGAAAAAAAAAAGTTCATGTGTTGTAAATTTAATCTGCAAGGCAGTATTAAGAGGTGGAGCCTTTAAGAGGTGATTGGGTAATGAGGGCTGTGGCCTCATGAATAAATTAATGGGTTTCTCAGGAGTGGGTTTAGTTATCACAGAGTGGGTCTGTTATAAAAAGCCAGTTGAGCCATCTTTCATGAGCCCTCTTGAAATGGGATGCTGTGCACCACCTTGGGACTCTGCAAAGAGTCCCCACCAGCAAGAAGGCCCTCACCAGATGCAGCCCCTTGATCTCAGGCTTCCCAGCCCCCTGGACTGTAAGAAATAAATTTCTTTTCTTTATAAAATTTCCGGTCTCAGGTATTCAGTTATAGCAACAGAAAATGAACTAAGATACTCCTTGCGATTAGAAACAAGGCGAGATGTCCACTCTTGCCACTTCTATTCAACATTGTACTGGAGGTTCTAGCCAGGAAAACTAGGCAAGAAAAGAATTGTATTGGAAAGGAAAAAGTAAAACTATATTTGCAGATGACATGATGTGTATATAGAAAATCCTAAGAATTCTACTAAAAAAACTAATGGTACTAATAAACAAGTTCAGCAAGATTGCAGGATACAAGATGAATGTATAAAAACTTATTTATATCCTTGCAATGGACAATCTGAAAATGAAATTAAGAAAGCAATTTCATTTACAAGAGTATCAGAAAAAACACAAACTACTTGGAAATAAATCTAACAAAAGATATGCTAAACTTATACTCTGAAAACTATAAAATGTTGTTGAAAGATAAGAAAAAAAAATCTGCATATATGGGAGAAGATCCCAAGTCCATGAAATGGAAAACAATATTGTTAAACGGCAATCATCTCCAAATTGATTGATAGATTCAACACAATCTCTGTCAGAATCCCGTTGGCTTCCTTGTAGAAGTGACAAACTGGTTCTAAATTTCATGTGTAATTACAAAGGACCCAGAATAATAAAAATAATCCTGAAAATGAACAAAGAGGATTCATGCTTCCTGATTTCAAAACTTACTACAAAGCAACAATAATCAAGACAGTATGAATACTGCCATAAGGAAGAATGTATAGAGCAATGGAATAGAACTGAGATTCCAGAAATAAACCCACAGGTCTGTGGATAACTGATTTACAATAAGGGTGGCAAGGCCAATTCCATGGGAAAATAATAGTTTTGAACTTAGATTTGGTAATGGATTCTTAGATATGATGCTAAGAGCAATGAGGAAAAAAAGAAAAGATAGATAAACTGGACTTTATCAAATTTAAAAACTTTTCTGATTCAAAGGACACTGTCAAGAAAGTGAAAGGACAGGCCCCAAATGGGAGAAAATATTTGCAAATTATATATATGATAAGGGATTTGTATCTAGAATATATAAAGAATTTTATATCTCAAAAATAAAAAGGCAAATAATTAAAACATGGGCAAAGGACTTGAATAGACATTTCTCCAAAGAAGATATACAAATAGTCAATAAGCACATGAAAAGATAATCAAATTCATTAGTCATCAGGGAAATGGAAAGCAAAAGAATGAAATACCACTTATACTGACAAGAATTAAAACATCAAATAATGACAAGTGGTGGTGATATGAGGAAAACAGAACCTTCATACACTGCTGATGGGAATGGAAAATAGTTAGCATTAAACATAGAATTAACACATGACACAGCAGTTGCACTCCTAGGTATATATGCAAGAGAAATGAAAACATGCCCACACAAAAACTTGTGCACAAATGTTTATAGTGACTTTATACATAATAGATCAATATGTCCAATAATTGGGGAATGGATAAACAAAAAGTGGAATAAAATGGAGTATTATTCATAATGGAATATTATTTAACAAAAAAAGAAATGAAGTATGGACACATGCTACAACGTGGATACACCTTGAAAACATTATGTAAAGTGAAAGTGGCCAGACATAAATGGTCACATATTGTATGATTCCACTTATATAAAAGGCCCAGAAAAGCTATTTACAGAGACAGAAAAGCAGTTCAGTATTTGCCTGGGCCTGAGGTTGGGTCACAGGGGAACTTTTGGGGGTGATGGCAATATTCTAAAATAACTGTAGTGATAATTGCATAACCATAGAAAGTTACTAAAAAATTGCTGAATTGTATATTTATCACAGCTGAATTTTATGGTATAAATACCTCAATAAAGCTGGAAAAAAAACAATAACAAAGGGCAAGGGGTGGGAGGTATAGACGAAACAAGTTTGGTAATATATAGGCATTTTATATTGTTTTATGCTGCCATAACAGAATACCTGATACTGGGTAATTTATAATAAACAGAAATTTATTTCTCACAGTTCTGGAGGCTGGGAAGTCCAAGATCAGTGTATCTGGTAGCTGGTGGCAAGGGCCTTCTTCTGTGTCATAATGGCAGAAGGCATCACATGGTGGAGGGGCAAAGGAAAGGAAAGAGAGACAGTGGGCTGAACCCATTCCCTGAGTAATGAACTCACTCTCAAGATAACAGCATTAATCTATTCATCATTCATGAGGTTAGAGCCCTCATGGCCTAATCCTCTTTTAAATGTCCCACCTCTTAATAGTGTTACCATGGTAATTAAATTTCAACATGAGTTTGGGAGGGGACAAACATCCAAACCATAGCAATAGGTAATTATTGAAGCTGCATGATGGATAATGGGAGTTTGTAATGGGTTGAATTATGTCTCCCAAAAAGGTATATTAAGGTCCTAACCCCCAGTACTTGTGAATGTGACTTTATTTGGAAATAGGGTCTGGATTAGGGTGGGCCTTGAATCTAATGACTGGTGTCCTAATAAAGGGAGAGGGAGAGATCTGAAGACACAGAGACACAGAAGAAGACAGCAAGTAAAGATGAAGGCAGAGATTGGAGTTGTGCTGACAGAAATCAAGGAATGCCAAGAATTTCTAGGAACCATTAGAAGCCAGAAGCAAGGAAGCATTCTTCCCTACACCCTTCAGGGGAAGAGTCATGGCCCTGATGACATCTTGACTTTGGACTTAGCCTCCAAAACTGTGAGGGAATAAATTTCTGTTGTTTTAAATCACCCATTCTGTGCTAATTTGTTATAGCAGCCCTGAGAAACAAAAACAGGGTTGTTATACTATTACCACTACTTTTGTGCATGTTTGAAAATGTTCACAATAAAAATTAAAAAAACAAAACAAAACACATTGCAAGCCAACTCACTGGCCTCCATGTTGGGGAAGAGTGGGGAGTGGCGGGGATTGTGGCACATGTCCACAAGGGGGCACATGCTCTATCTAAAGGGCGTCTCTCAGCTCTGGTGATGTGGCGCTGTGGAATATGCACCCAGGGATGTCAGAGCTGCTAATTTGTCAAAAGAAACTGGGAATTTACGTTTCTACATGGGATCTCCTGAATTTGAAATGTTTGTAACTAATTCAGAATCTTAAGAATTTTTGTGGCTTTTCATAGCAAGAATATGGCAATAGTATGGGTGTGTGTGTGTGTATTATTTCTTTAAATCCCTCTATAAAAATAAGACAGAGTAACTAAGATAACAAAAGAATCCCTGCTCCCCCTCAGGCTCTGTTTGGGCTAATCAAGATTTTTGTGGGCTGGATCTGACCCTAAATCAACACTGGGAATATGAGTTTCTTAAATACCTATTACATGTCAAGAACTTTGAAGGTATTTTATAGGCCATATTTCACTTAATCATCATAAGGTAGATATTATTCATGAAGAAATTTTTTACACATGAGGAAACAGAGACGAGAAGTTTCCTGTGCTCTATGTATTCCACTGTAACCAAAGAGCTGTTTCGAGAAGTCTGTATCAGTTGAGAGAATGAACCCTGGAACCAAAGAGACCTGGATTCAAGTCTTACCTCCCAAGTTAAATACTATATGACTGTGGGCAAGATAATCAAACTCTCTGAGCCTCAATTTTCTAGGGTGTAAAATGGGGATGATATCGGTGCTTCATTCATAGGGTGATTAAATGAGACAGTGTATTTCATTCACTTAACCTATTTCCTGAAAATGCAGCTAGGAACTAGTAGATGCAAGTGATCATCATTATTATTATTTTAAAATACTACTGCTGGCTGCAAGAGTTTGTTTCTTTACCTCTAACCTCCCCCTAGCACATTCAAAATTACTGATTGCAAAAATCCAACCAGCACCCACTTATCTAGAAAATCCTCCTATGGAGGGATCTTTTGATTTTCTTTTAAAGGAAAATGGTTATATCTGTTGTCATCTGTAAAATGTCATGCTGCTGAACCTTGCTGAGGACCACTCAGTTGCCAGGGACAATATTCCCTCCCCTCCACCATGTGCCCTAGGAACTCTTTGTCCCTCCAGTGATTCCTGGTCTCTTGACTATTTTTTCCCGGCTGCCCAACACATGGCAGCAGATGGCTACTGAGGTTTTTGTTTTCCTTGCAGTTTAACATCTGGGCCTGACTTTCTAGGGAATAAAGAAGTCCCAGGACAGAATCTGATTGGCTTAGCTGGAATTTGATGTTCATCCTTGGACCAATCAGCTGTAACCAGGGAGGACCATCTCAGCAGAAGGCTCTTGGGCACTGACCTTCTGAGAATCAGAGGTATGGGCTACCAGTCACTGACAGGGTCACTCTGCTCATGAAGCCAGGAAAGAGTTAGTTACTGGGATGTACCTGGCATTTCAGATCAATGAATCTGAAATTCTAGGGCACATTACCGGGAGATGTTGATAATTTTCTTTCTCGGGATTAGGACTTCAGGACGGAAGACAAAGATATTCACTTTCTATACTTTTGTGTTATTTAAGTTTTTTTCTAAAATGCACTTTATTTTTAAAAGACTGTTTTAGATTTATAGAAAAATTGAAAAGACCGGCTGTGTGCAGTGGCTCTCAGCATTTTGGGAGGCTGAAGTGGGAGGATTGCTTGAGGCCAGGAGTTTGAGACCAGCCTGGGCAACATTTTAAGACGCTGTCTCTACAAAAAATAAGAAAAATTAGCCAGGCATGGTGGTGTGCACCTGTAGTCCCAGCTCTGTGTATCTCTATGTCCTCTTCTTACAAGGAAACCAATTATTGGATTAAGGGCATACTCTAAATCCAGTATGATATCTGGAGATCCTTGACTAATTTCAACTGCAAAAATTCTATTTCCAAACAAGGTCACATTTTGAGGTTCTGGAAGACATGAATTTTTTTTGGAGGGGGACACTATTTAGTCCACTGCATTCTGTATGCATGATTCATTTCTTCTCCTCCACTTACTAATTTATTAAATCATTTATTTGTATAATTATGGATTAATGGATATTTATTCAATACTTTGGGTTATAATCCAATATTACTTTGTTTGCTCAAATTGTTTCAGCTTTGGCCATTGGGAGTTCCTTCAGTTGACTCTGAGACACATCTTCATTAATTTTTTTTTTTTGCACACGTCCTCATTTTATTGTACTACATCCTGATGCCCCAGTCCTAGAATCAGCCATTTCTCTAAGGAGCTCTGATTCTTTTTATTGGAGAAGGGCATTAGAAGCCAAGATCTGGGCAGTAGGAGTTCTCATGGCTATTGGGGTGTCATTTCTTTTAGGCCCTCTCAGCTGATAGAACAAAAAATATTAATATATGCATTTTACTAACCTATATATATTAATATATCTGTACCTATATGAAGCTAAACATACTTCATACTGATGTAGTATAGTTCATACTGATGCATCCGACTCTACTGTATTACCACATGGTTCAATCTAGCCTTTTCACCTTAATTATCTGTAAACTCTTATTCCAACAGTGAGAAACACGGCCCCAACTATCTGATATCCACTTACTTAATTGCTCCTTTCCATTATACATGTATGGCAGTATCAGAATCGTTCACTTGTACCTACATAGGAAACAATGTTTTCAACTACAGTACAGTGTTTATGTGCAGTTCCTGTTGCCTTTAGCCTACAGACTCCACTTATTCCAAAAATTGCCTTAGGTCAGCACCGCGTCCCCTCGCCGCAGTCTTCTTCAGTGAAGTTGTTGTATGCATTCATGCATTCATATAATTAAATTCTCTTGTCATAGCCTGCATTCCTACCTGGGATTCCCTAACCTCCTAAATTATTCTTAAAAATTTATATACATTAAGGTTCACTCTTTGTGCTGTACATTTCTATGGGTTTTGACAAATGAAAACATGAGTTTTATCCACCATTACAGTATCATATAGAATTTTCCTGCCCTAAAAATCCCCTGTGCTTCACTATTTGTTCTTCCTCTGAACCCGGGGCATCTGTCGATTATTTTCTTGACTCTACAGTTTTGGGTTTTCCAGAATGTCATATAGTTGGAGTCATACAATGTATAGCCTTTAATACTGGCTTCTTTTACTTAGTAATAAGCATTTAAGGTTCTTCCATGTCTTTTTATGACTTGGTAGCTAATTTCTTTATATTGCTAAACAATGTTCCATTGTATGGATATGGCACAGTTTGTTTATTCATTCTTCTATTCAGAGACATCTTGGTTCTTCTAGTTTTTGGCAATTATAAATGAAGCTTCTATGAACATTTGCCCATAGATTTTTGTGTGAGATGTTGCTGACTTTTGGGGGGCCTCGGATCTGGTTTTAACTGCTGATGACCCACATTCTCAGCTGGCATATGAGAAATATCACTCACAGGCTTGTAGTTTGATTATGATGGTTCTGAGGTTCACAGAGAGAGATTATCCTTCTGGCTTGAAGAATTCCTTTCCCTCCATTCCCAGCCCGTGACTTTGACTGCCCAACACACTGACAACTTGCCTGTTCTTGCTCCAGCCTGCGCCTGGAGCTCTCCACTCATATCTCACCAATGTCCCACTCCTTACTCTTCCTACACCCCCAACTCAGTGAATCCCAAACTGAACTCAAACCCTTGAAAAATGTATTTAATTAGCAAGTCAACACCGTTTCTGCCCAGTGACTGCACAGCCTGCTCACTGCTCTTAAAATTTGCGAATATTTTCAGCACCAAGCCCTGGGCTCGCTCCTTCACGGTTGACTCTTTTTTTTTTTTTTTTTTTTTGAGACAGAGTCTCGCTTTGTTGCCCAGGCTAGAGTGAGTGCCGCGGCGTCAGCCTAGCTCACAGCAACCTCAAACTCCTGGCCTCAAGCGATCCTCCCGCCTCGGCCTCCCAGAGTGCAAGGATTACAGGCGTGAGCCACCACGCCCGGCCACGGCTTGATTCTTGATGTTGAGAGATGCACAAGGCTGCGTGTCATGCCCGAAGGATGTCCCCTGGCCGCGGGAGCCCTTCCACCTCGCCAGGGTCCCGGCCTGGCTCTCCCTCCGCTGCCGCCTCCTGCTGGTCCTCGAATTTGTTCTCGTTAAACTGGTCGATGTCCACCCGGGGGACCACGAGGACAGCGCGTTCCGTTCAGGGCCGTGGCGGGAGCTCGGCGCCTGCTCAGCCGGCTCCACTCTGCTCAGGCATCTATACTCTTGCTCCTCAAAGTGTGGTCTGCAAATGAGCGGCGTTGGCATCACCTGGGGACTGTTAGAAATGCGGATTCTGATTCCACACAGGACCTCCGGAACCAGAAGCATTTGATTATAAAAGATCCCCGGGTGCTGTGTGCGCATGTTAGTTTGAGAAGTCCTCTATGCCACTTCTGACACCGTGCGTCCGTTGTGACATGAGTTGCATTGTTCTGCAGTTTTTCATGTCTGTTTTCTCCTTTAGACTGTGAGTTCCTTGAGGCAAGGTCAGGTCCATGCCCCATTCAGGAGCCGGTCCAGGCTGCACCAACTGGAATGGAGCCCAGTTGTTTCACTCTCAGGGTTCTTCTGACCTGGGTCCCAGGCCAGTAACAAGGATAAAAATGATAGAAGTGGGGTTTTTCTCAAACATTATTTTACATTAGTCTCACAAAGATATTGTTAAACAGTGCATACCTCCCCTTTTTTCCCTTCAGATGAATTCCAGTAAGAATCAAAGGGAAAAATGACCAAGGGTTTATGTACAATGTTTATAACTGTGAAAAAAAAAGAAAAAGAAAAAATATAAATGTCCAACTATATGAAGCCATTAAAAACAGCTGTTGTGTTGCCTGGTACGGTGGCTCATGTCTGCAGTCACAGCACTTTGGGAGGCCGAGGTGGGAGGATTACTTCAAGCCAGGAGAGTAACCTGAGCAACATAGCGAGACCCTGTGTCTATAAAAAATTAAGAAAAACTAGCCAGACATGGTGGCCTGTACCTGTAGTCCCAGCTACTCAGGAGGCTGAGGCAGGAGGATCGCTTGAGTCCAGAAGTTTGAGGTTGCCAGGAGCTATGATGATGCCACTGCACTGTAGCCAGGGCAACAGAGCATGACTCTGTCTCAAAAAACAAAAAAAACAAAAACAAACAAAAAAACTGTATATGGGTGAGCATTAAAAGTAATAGTCTGTTCCCTGTCTATTGACTAGGCTTCCATCTGCCTACAATTTCTGGTCCTCATATAAAGAGTAAAGTAATGTCTTATGTGGTGAGGTGGTGGCTTCTAAAGTCAGTTCACAATGTAAAATTTCATTATTGTCAAAATTACCCTTAAAATATTTCACACGTCATAAAGTTCAGTATATGTTCTTTAATATGTACTGTACCCTCCTTAGTAAATCCAACTTGTTTTCCTACATCAGAAAACAGTAACTTTTTTTCAGTTGAGAATCAGTTTATATTTAGGGGTCAGGTTAAAATATATACGCACACACATATACATATACACAAATGTATATCTCTCTTTGTCTATGTCTATGTCTCTCTAGTTTTTTTAATCCCCAGCCCTTCAAACTGAATTTGGGTAATTTAAATTGAACTTTTTTACCATAATAATGAGTACATATTTTTCTGCAATTTGCTTTTTTTTTTTTTTTTTGAGACAGAATCTCACACTGTAGCCCAGGCTGGAATGCAGTGGTGTGATTGTGTCTCACTGCAAACTCAAACTCCTGGGCTCAAGTGATCCTCCCACCTTGGCCTCCCAAAGTGCTGGGATTACAGGTGTGAGTCATTGTGCCCAGCCTGAAAATAACTTTCTATGGTTTAAAAGTCCTCACTTACCGTCATCAGTAGGTTATTGGAAACCACGACTTTGAGCGAAAGAACATACTGCAGGTCTTCAAATAATGTCGTTTTGTTCAATTTCCTTTCCATATACGATTGATGAGGAAAAAAAATTGGTGTTGTTATATGTCGTTTCACTTAAAGTCACAGTTTTCCAAGACCCTAATGACGACATCAACTGAGGACTTACTGTAATGCATGTTCGTGGTTACATTTTTAAAGAAAATTACAGAAAAGCATAATGCATATAGATGAAAATTTAAAAGTCCTCCTTCATTTCATCACTATGAGATATTGAATTTCAGTTTTTCAAGATAAAATATTTATTTTACTAGAATTTAATAAATGAAAAGGAACTTAAGTGGAACCGAAGTTTCCCTCCCCCATTCTTCTAAATTTAAAAAGTGATTGCGAAATAGTAAGAGCATGGGAACATTATGTTTTTGGCTAAACTTCGTTTTCCTTAATAGGCATATCTTTAAATTTCCATGTAGTAAAACTTTATCACCTGTCAAATGAAAGTCAGAAGACACCTATGATGGCCAAATAGACAGCATGCACACACTCTTAAAAAATGTATTGAAAGGAGCAAAGTTTAAAACCTGAACCCATTTTCTCCAGGAGAAAGTAGTAGAAAAAGGCTGATCTCCAAGAAAAATATCCAGTAAAAATGACAAATTGCTTGCAGGGGGGAAAAAAAAAGACATCCTAGGAAAATATACTTATTATAAATCCAACAAAGTCAGTCATAAATTCAGAATGCTAACCTTACTCCTCCTTAAATTTTTGTCCAATAGGGGCTGGGCATAATTTTAAACAAACAAAAAAAAACTTGCCAAGCTTTAAACACGCACATTAAAGCACCTCTGCTGAATGACCCTAGGCCTGGTGGAATCTTTTACAGCAGTCCCCAACCTTTTTGGCACCAGGGACCGGTTTCATGCAGGAGGGGCGGCAGAGCTCTGTGGCCTAGTCCCTAACCGGCCACTGACTGGTACCGGTCCACAGCCTAGGGATTGGGGACTGCAGTTTTATAATTTATTTCTTAGACTTGCTTGAAATCCTGTTCCTAGAGTCAGTGACAGAACTTGCAGATGACTTGACAATCTGCTTTGTGAGTCAACAAGGGACCATCATTTAGAATCTTGCCTTATTTGGTGAGCTTCCTTCTTTCCACCGCACCTCCCCCCCCACCCTCCTCTGGCCTTTATCTATTTCATTTTCTCAGAGAAATCTGTCAAACTTGTGTTTGAGTGATGGCTCTAGCTGCTAGGAAGGCAATAAATTCAGCTTTGTTTTAGATTACTATTTGGTGGCCTTCGCTTCTTACTATTAGGTGTCTCAAATCATGTGCATTTTAGCTTGACTGTGATTTCCCAGCATAGCTTCTGTCCCCCCAAAGTTTCTAACTATGCTCTCCTTTTCTTGGTAGTGCAAGAGTCTTTGTCTTCAGTTCATCCTTAAGAACTTCGAGATTTTTACTTATTCAATTTGTGCAATGACATCTATTTAATTCTTCAAGTTTTTTTTTTTTTTTTTGAGACAGGGTCTTGCTTTGTTGCCCAGGCTGGAATATGGTGGTGCAATCATAGCTCACTGTAACCTTGAACTCCTGGGCTCAAGCGATCCTCCTGCCTCAGCCTCCTAAGTAGCTGGGACTACAGGTGTGTGCTACCATGCCTGGCTAATTTTTAAATTTTTTTTATAGAGACAAGGTCTCGCTATGATGCCCAGCTTGGTCTTGAATGCCTGGCCTCAAGCAATCCTCCTGTCTTGGCCTGCCAAAGTGCTGGGATTACAGGTGTGAGCCACTGTCCCTGGCCCAATTTTAGTTTTGACAGATTGTATTTTAGGTCTGCTACCTAACTGTCAGGTTAGGATTTTTTCCAACCTTCTCCTGCTTTAGTTCTACTGTTTCTTGTTTCCCAAGTCTTTTTCCTGGATTCTGTTATCAGTTTGTTAGAGCACATCCTCAAGTAATTTCTTTTGAGAGAGGGTGCACAAGAAAGTTTCAGAGTCCTTGCTTGTCTTCAAATATCTTCTTTTGCCTTAATATTTGCTTTATAGTATGGTTGGATGTAGAATTTTCATTCAAAATAATTTTCTCTGTATAAAGGATTACATAACAAATAGAAATTTCATTATTTTAACAACTGGCACCAGAATTCATCGAAGGGAAGAGGCTGTCTATAAGATGGGAAAAAATACACTGATAAGCTCTCATGGGTGGAAAATAAGGGCAGGTGTGGTTGGGAGAGACCGGAAGGAAGAGGAAATCAGCTACGCTACTCATTATGAGACAAAGGGAAGAAGTTGTACAGGTTCCAAGAAAGCAGAGGATTGGAGGGAGACAGAGGACGGGGTGTCTAATGCTCCATGTGAAGTGGACTGTGTTATTGTGGTGGTGCTTTTGAAAAACATATGTCCACAGATTCTTTGATATGATACTCCTTTCTTCAAGGAATGGCGCTTAATTCCCCTTCCCTTGAATATGGGCTACATTTAGTGACCCACTTCTAATGAATAGAATCAAGCAGAAGTAAAGGTGTGTGACAGAGGGGACTAGGTTATAGAAAGGCACTCTGGCTTCCCTCTTGGTTGCCTTTAAGAGGGCTGGCAGTTTCTAATTCCTCTTTCTTGGAATGTTTGCTTTGGGGGAAGCCAGCTGCCATGAAGAAGTCTGACTACCCCGAGACTGCCATGCTCAGAGGAAGCCCGAGCTAGCCAGGTGGAAAGGAGCATCATAGAAAGACACTCCACCTGCCTCCAGCTATCCACCTCTTCCCATCCCTGGTGCCAGACATGGAAGTGAAGGAACCATGTCAGACATTCCTGTCCCAGAAGCCACGTCATGGAGAAGAAATGAGTCCCCAGATATCCGGCCCCAGTTGAGCTGTCCCAGCCATCTTCAGCCATCTTAGGCACTGCAGCTAATGTCTCAGATGTCTAATCACAGAGATGAGCCAGCTATACTACGCCCTGTCCAGTTCCCAATCTACAGAATCATGAGTATATAAAATGGTGGTGGTTTTATACGACTAAGTTTTGAGGTGGTTTGTTATACAGCATAAACAACTGGAACAATCACATAGTTTATAAATGTTAAATTCACTCAGGTATTCTTTAAAAAAAATCTTTATTAAATATCATTTTCTTCATTGCAAAAGTAATACCTGCCTTGTGTCATGTTCAAATATAGAAGTATGGTTTAGGGCTGGGACCTCGTATTATTTATCTCAATAGCTCCAGTACCTAGCACAGGGCCTGGTCTTCCAGAGGCTTGATGAAAGTTTATTGAATGAATGACTCCTACCTTCCTTCTTCCTTCTCTTTCCTTTGTCCCCACTCGCATTTATTTATTTATTTATTTTCTAGAGAGGGGGTCTCACTCTGTCACCTAGGCTGGAGTGCAGTGGCACGGTCACAACTCACTGCAGCCTCGAACTCCTGGGGCTCAAGCGATCCTCCTGCCTCAGCCTCCTGAGTTGCCAGGGCTACAGGCGCATGCCACTATGCTTGGCTAATTTACAAATTTTTTTGATAGAGATGGGGTCTCACTATGTTGCCCAGCCTGGTCTCCAACTCCCGGGCTCAAGCTATCCTCTTGCCTCAGCCTCCCAAAGTGCTAGGATTACAGGTATGAGCCATCACACCCAGCACCCACTCACATTTAAAAGAAGGCCAGATCCTAACAGTTCTGGAATGATGCTCTAGGAGTCAAGTTTCAGCTGCTCTGGGGGTGAGGGGAGAACAGGGCCTCATGGGTGGTGGGCTGGCCAGGTCTCAGGCAGAAGGGTGCTGGCTTCCCCCATTTCACGTCCCTTCCAGCGCCTGCCTTGATTGGAAGGGAGGTTGTGTCTTACACAAACTGAACTCTGATCATAATTTCAAGGGTAACAGCTTTGGGGCACTGTGTGTGCTTTGGGAATATAGCAGCTAAGCTACAATGTTACGAGGAATTTGGAGGGGGAGAAATCTCTGGGTGCTGACCAGCTATCTGGCCTTGGGCATGTCCTTCCCTCTCTGGCCTCAGTTTCCTTCAAATGAGTGTCCTTTGCCAAAGCCCAGTTTGGGAAAAACCTGAGGTCATGCAAAGTTGGGTCTGGCAATGCCCCAGAATGCCAGGAACATATTCGCCCCCCTGATGCTTCAAATTCTTTAGAAAATGTGGGCTGACACTGTGGAAAGAGCAAGTTACAAAACAGTTTGTACAGAGCGTTCCCTGGTTGTAACTTTATCCAGCCTCTCTGCATAGAACCAAGGTGGTGGAAGACGTTTGCCAATGTGTTATCTGTGGTTATCTGAGAGGCAGGAGGAAATTATCTGGGGCAATTTTAATTTTCTTTCTGGCATGCTTCCAAATTTTCTACAATGAATGTCTATTACTTTTCATAATCAAGACATTAAAAAAATTCAAAAGCAGTCCGTTTGGCACTTGTCCTTTGTCACGCTTGGTAAGGACATAAGTTGCTTCTAGGTAGAAGTAAAAAATGAGAGGAATTATCCATGTAGCCTCGTAGGTGGAGATTGTGGTGTTTTCTAGTTAGTTTTCTGTTGTGTAACAAATTACCACAAACTTCGTGGCTTAAACCAGCACACATTTAACATCTCACAGTTTCTGTGGGTCAGGAGTCCAGGCATGGCTTAGCTGAGTCCTGTATTCAGGGACTCATGAGGCTACAATGAAGCTTTGGGCCAGGCTGCATTCTCATCTGGAGGTACGAATGGGGAAGCATCCACTCCCAAGGTCACTCAGGTTGTTGGCGAATTCAGTTCTTTGCGGCCATGGGCCAGAGGGCCCCAGTGTCTTCCTGTCCTTTGGTTGGAAGCCACCCTCAGCTCCCAGGGGCCACCCACGGTTTCTTGCCATGTGAGCTTTTACCATCATGGCCACTTCAACAAAGCAGCAAGGAGAGCCTTGAGAGTAAGTCTGCTAGCAAGATGGAGTCATATATAATGTACTATAATCACAAGGTGACAGCCCATCACCTTTGCCAGACACTACTGGTTAGAAGTAAATCTAAAGTCCCACCTCAAGGGCAAGCCCAAGTCCAGAGGAAGGGATTACACAGGGTGCTATGGACTGAACAGGTCCTCTCAAAATTCATGTTGAAGCCCAACCCCAGTGTGATGTACTTGGAGATGGGGCTACTAAGGACGTAACACTAAATGAGGTCATAAGGATGGGGCCCTGATCCAGTAGGATTAGTGACCTTGTGAGAAGACATGCCAGAGAGCTCCTTATCTTTCTCCATGTGCATATACCAAGGAAAGTCTGCGTGAGGACATAGCGAGAAGGTAGCCATCTACAAGCCAGGGAGAGAGTCCTCACCACAAACTGTAGCAGCTGGTTGCCCTGATCTCAGACTTCCAGCCTCCAGAACTGTGAGAAATTAATTTCTGTTGTTAAAGCCACCCAGGCTGTGGTATTTTGTTATGGCAGCCTGAGCCAACTAAGATAGGTATGAATACCGGGTGGCATGAATCACTGGAGAAGGGTGGGAGTGGGAACAGCTTAGAGCCTGTCTGCCACACTTAATATTGTTTGGTTTGCTGTAATTCCAGATAGAAATTCCAGAAGCTTCTAAGTAATATGTGGAAGAGTTTAAAAAATGCGGATTCTCCCTGGAGATTTTCATTCTGTAAGCCAGTATGGGGCTTGGTAAATTTTAAATGAGCTCTCCCAAGGTGTTTCCAACGATGGTGGCAAGTGGCTCACATTTGAGGAATACGGAGTTAGATCAGGCAGCTTCAAATCCAGGCCCTGCCACTTTCTAGCTATGGGACCTTGGGTCAGTGATTCCTCCTTCCAGCCAAAGTTTCTTCATCTGATGTTAACATGCAAGTTATTAAAAGAAAATATAAAACACCGTTGGTGTTAGCAGCTCCTGTGCCCAGCTCAGCCCAGCAAAAGGAGGCTGATGTTGCTGTCTATACTCCATCTGGGGATGTCCTTAGCGTTTGGTATTTCAGGGCCATGGAAAGTTTTGAGATGAGAAGGGGACAGGGTTCGGGGATGTTCAAACAGGACAGAGATCTGGATCATGCTTGTCCTTACAGCTGGAGAAGGCGAGGGTCCAGGTGCAGATCTCAGGTCAGTTGGGGGACTGAGTGTTGCTAGAAGGAAAAATAGTCCTGGCCATGGTGTCCAATAGCAGGTGGGGAAGGGGCTTTTCCTCCCTGTGGTGACCACGATGGGAGGTGCCTCAGTTTTCTGGCATCACAAGGAGTCACGGCTGGGGGTGAGACTGTGTGTGAGCAAGCTGACTCAGGGCAGCATGACATGACCTATAAAATAAAGGTATTGGAAACTTCTTGCACTAGGGCTATTGAATAAAATTCATACCAGAAACATGTTAAACGAGATGATGCACATAAATTGCAGAGCACAGTGCGTGGCACACACTAGGGGTTTGATAAATGGAAGCTATTATTCTATTATTAAAATATCCTAGACTTAGTGGCTTAAATGCTTCCGTTCTTATTCATCCACCATCGTGGGCCCATTGTTTTCCAGGCTGAAATAGATATGTGGTTTGGAGGATGAGGTTTTGGCTAGAAGACTGGATAGAAGACCAGTGACAAGCTAACGGACCCTGGTTTTCCTCCTTTGGAGTGCTCTGAGTATCAGCTGAGTTAATAAAGGCAGAGAGCTTAGCTCTGTTCCCAGCCCTAATTAATCAGTCATTATTAAGTACCGTAATGATGATAGTGAATGCTGGCTAGAACTGGGAGACTGGGTAGCACAGGTGTGTTTTAGACCTTTAACCAAAGGGTATTTGAGTGAAATATACCATCAAGGTTGGGTTCCTGGACACGCAATCTGTGCAGTCACACAGGGCCCCATACTTAGAAGGGCTCTGTGTTCAGAAGAGCCTCATATTTGGTTTAATGCTCTGCTGTAACCCTCTTGAAATTCTTATTAATTTTTGAATAAGGAGTCCTGCAGTGTCATTTTGCACTGGACCCCACAAGTTACGACATGTCCTGTACGCCATATCCTGACCCTAGTACTTAGTAACAATCTGCATGTGAAGTTTTCAAATTTCTTGCAGTTCTTTATCTTGTATGAATCTTTTTTTTTTTTTTTAAGAGATGGGGTCTCAGTCTATCGCCCAGGCTAGAGTTCAATGGCATGATCATAGTTCACTGCAACCTTTAACTCCTGGGCTCAAGTGATTCTCCCACCTCAGCCTTCCAAGTAGCTGGGACTACAAGCATGCACCACCACACTCGGATAATCTTTTAAAAAAAGTTTATGTAGAGGCAGGGTCTTGCTATGTTTCCCAGGCTGATCTCCAACTACTGGCATCAAGCGATCCTCCTGCCTGGGCCTCACAAAGTGCTGGGATTACAGGCATGAGCCACTGCGCCCAGCTTGTATGAGTCTTGATAGATCTTGAGTGGCCTTCCTCCATATGAAATTTCACAAGGGAGAGGTAGGAGAAGGTGGACACTATAGGATTAGAGAAAGGGGAAGGAGCCAGAACCAGGGGGAGTGTATGAGGACCCCCTCCATACAGATCCGGCACCCACAGAAGTGTAAAAGAAAGTGGTTTCCTGTAAGGCCCATGTGGGAGGCACATGGAAGCTTGACTCAAGTTTTCTAAGTGAAATAAAGACCAGAGAATGAGAGAGGCAAGGAAGGAGGGCGAACAAGCAGGTTCTGCCTCTCCTTCTTTGGCTATTAGGTCCTAAGGACAAGCACAGCAGAGAAGCAAGAGTATCCAGTTGTCCTAAATCAGGTCTACATAGGCAAGACCAGGCTCTGACAAGCTGTCGGGACAGAATGGTATTGGAGCAGGGCTCTTTGCCTTAAAAGAAGGAACCGGGGGGAGGTATCCAGGCAAAGGGCCATAAACCAGCCTGAGTCCTCTGTCCTTTTTTGGGTGCCCCAGGCATGAGGAAACAGCAATCCATTTGGCGAAGTGCTAAGAACAACTTGGTATCAATTTGCTTTTCGGCCCAAGCCAAGGATGCCTGGTATTATACACTTGAGGTTTCTTGAAACTTTTCCATTCGTTTTTGATCACTTCGAGTTTTCCCATAGTTAGATACAGTGAAGCATCTCAGAGTGGGTGGGGAGGGGCGCTTGCTTTGGGCCAGGAAGGGAGGGGAGAAGCAGTGTAACTCTATCCATTCCTCTGCAGGGCCTGCAAGGAGGTCTAGTCCTCAAAATGAACACTGTGAAATACACACGGAATATGCTGCAGTGTAATTGTGCTGGTCACAAGGTAACCAGAGGATTTATTTTAAAGTGCTGCTTCCTAGTGTACTCCAGGTGTGTGTTCTGAGGATGGGATGTAAGTTGAATGTTGTTTTGAGGGCTGTCGTTACCGTCTTCTGAGCATGTCACCAAATATTTGTGTCTGAAGTCTGAGCTCAATGGTCCTCCTGTCCCCTGCCCCATGGAAGCCCTGCTCTGTGCATGTCCCTGAGTTCTGGACCCCTAAAATAGCCTCTGGACTCGAGTACTTTCTCTGGCCAAACCATCTTCTCCCTAACTCCAAACAGTCCCAGGCATCTTCTAAACTTGAGAAATCCTGTTCCAAAAAGGCAGAGGAAAATGTGATTCTGGTGTTTTTGTTCCACTTCTGTTGCCTCAGGAGAACGGTAAAGGAGAGCTCAAGGGCCCCCAAGGCCCTCGGGGTTTGCCACTTGATGGAGTCATTGATGCGGCTTCCGCCCATTTACCTGACCTAACTAGGTCTATGTTCAGCTGCGCTCCCAAGACTCAGAGGCCTGCTGATTCAGGATGGCAACCTGGCATAAAGCTGTTAGGTCTTCTGGAATATTCTAATAGTTCAGAATTATATCTGAACAGAAAAATACCTTTTATTCTTGTCAGTGTAAAGAAACAGGACTCTAACTCTGTGACTTAAATAAACCTATAGTTTTCTTTTCTTTATTTCTTTCACTTTTCTTTCTTAATTTCTTTCCCTTTTCTTCTCCTTCCTTCCTTGCCTTCTTCCCTTCCTTCCTTCCTTTTCTTTCTTTTTCTCTCTCTCTCTTTTAACAAGGAGCAGTTCAGGCTGTGGGGCCTTGATCTGATGCAGTCAGTGAAGTGGTGTGCCATTCATCCATCCAGAGCGTGCCCAGGCTCCCAGGACCAGCCGCCTGCTCTAATATAGACGAGGAAGGACTTATTTCGATCAATGAGAATTGGACTTTCTTAATCCAGGCCTCCTACCCATTTGCTAACTGGCCAACTGGCATGGGTGGCATCCAAAGACCTTAGCCTACGAGAGAAATGGAATGTGATGTTTTTCTGTCACCAGCATTCCTGAGGGTGGTGGGGGCAAATAATTGTTTCTTATAAAAGAGATTGAATGTGATATAGTGTGTGTATGTCATTGACACCAGCAGTTGCAGCTGAGGTGAAAAAGATGGCTGGCTGGCTGGGATTCTTCCAGGGCATTGTCACCTTAGTAACATTATCACTAACAACTGCCATTTGCTGAGGGCTTACTATGTGCCAAGTGCTGTGCTCAGCACTGTGTTCATCATCTCACTTCCTACTCCTCATCATCTTTGAGATAGAGACTGATCCTACTCTTTTATGACTAAAGAAACAGGCTCAGAGAGGTTAAGTAGCTTGCCAGCCTCCTTAGCTTTGCTAGTGCAGAAACTTGCTTGGCTCAGTCTACTGGAATTAATAGGTTTTAAGTTTCTGCCTCTTAGTATTATTTCCTAAACATTTTTCTGTGTCAGATGCTGGTAGTAAGTTGAAATGGGGATGATTTAGTCAGGAATCTGTCTATTTCATGAAAAGAGAAGACAACGCAAACTGAATAAGCAAAAATTGAATTTATTGGTTTACAAAAATGTCCAGGGTGAGTTTAGCTTCAGGCATGGCTGGATCCAGGAGACAACAATGTCCTTAGGATTCTTAGTCCCCTGCATTGGTTCCATTTTCAGATGGGAAATCTCCTCGTGGTGCCAAGAGGGCTGCCAGTAGTGTCAGGCTTGCAATCTTACAGTTCTAAATTCAAAGTGGATTAAAAACAAAAGGAAATGACCTCCCCTCATTCCCTAGGATTAACTCCATTTGTACAAAATCGGCTTGGCTTAGATCATATACTCATTCATTATCCAACTACCCTGACCAGCGGTGCTCTGGTAAGTCAGTCTGAGTTATGTACTCACCCCTGGAGCCAGGGATAGTGAGCACAGGACAGAAAGCAGGGAGGGGTAGAAACCCAGAGGGCAACTGACATGCCCCTATCAGAAGAAGTGGGGATGGATGCTGAACAGACAAAATCAACAGGTGTCCATAGCAATGGGACTCTAGGAGCATAAAGGAAGGCCACCTAGCTAATAACACAAGGGGCCAATTTATTAATTTATGATGGGGGATACATGGCTGGTTCATGACTCCATCAGTCATCAACCTGGGGCACAACCCTTGTTGGTTAAGTCCAGCTAGGGTCGGGTTGATGCAGTAGTATAAAATTAAAACAAATGAAATCAGATGTTTCTAAGAAATATTTCCATAAAACTATTTGTGGGCAGATGAGGTTCAGTTGTGAGGGGCAGAAAACCTCAAATACAGATGATGTAAAGAGGACAGGACAGAAATTTGTCTTGCAGATGAAGTCCAGAGGTGAGCAGTTCAGACCTGGTATGGTGACCTGGTGTGGTGGCTCTGCATTAATCAGGAACCTAGGCTCCTTCTAACTTGTTCCTCCATCATCAGTCACACACAGGTCCTTCTTCATGGTCCAATAGTGACATGCTCAAGTTCCAGCCACATTCTAGCCAGCAGGGTGGAGGAGGAAGGAGGATAAAGGCACAGTCCTTCTTAAGGACAAGTCCCAGAAGTTGCTCATGTCCCATTGGCTAAAATTTAGTCAGTGGGTTATACCTCTCTGCCAGGGAGGCTGAAAAATGTGGTGTTTATTCTGGGAAGAACAGATAGAGACAGCTAGTCTTTGTCAGAATGTGGCACCCTAATGCAAAATTCTTTCTCTGCTGTAGGGAGTGACTTATCCAAAAGTTCAGGACCAGGCACCTGGCACCCAAGCATCTTCAACAGGCAACCCTGGATCTAAAAGACTTAACCAGCTGTTACTTTGTTACACTCTTTTTTGATTATCACTCTTCTATTAGCATACACTAATTTGAAAAAGTCCAAGCACAATTTAATTGCTTTTTAAATTATATTTAAATTATTTTCCTTAGAAATTGGTAAACTCTTCAAGAAAAGTCACGTGCTTCCCACAACCAGAGAAACAAGGCCAATATGTATAAAGCACTGAGTTTCTCCAAACCCCTTAATTTCAACCTGGGTAATCATGATACTCATTACTCTGTAATTTTCTTTTTGCTTAAGAAATTACAATATGGGGCAGCATGGTGGCTCATGCCTGTAATCCCAGCACTTTGGGAGGCTGCGGTGGGAGGATCGCTTAAGGCCAGGAGTTTGAGACCAGCCTGTCTCTACAAAAAATTAGAAAAACTAGCCAGGTGTGGTGGTGCGTGCCTGTAGTCCCAGCTACTTGGGAGGCTGAGGCAGGAGAATCACTTGAGCCCAGGAGTTTGAGGTTGCAGTGAATAGCCTGGGTGACAGAGTGAGACCTGGTCTCAGAAAAAAAAAAAGTAATATATAATGGACATGCCACAGGTTAGGAGCTAGAGATCTAACTTACTCTTTTTAACAGCTGCATAATATGTCAGAGTATAGCTATTACATAACTGACTCAACCACTCCCCTTTGATGGACTCTCCAGTCGTTTCCATTTTTCTGCTACTACAGGCCACACTGCAGTAAACTTCTCATACTAATGTCCTTATATCTTGGCGCTTTTAGTTCTTTGAGATAGTCTTCAAAGTAAGGCTGCTGGGTTAAAAAAGTGTATAATTTAAAATTGAAACCGATATTGCCAGATTGTCTTCTAAAAAGACTGGAACAGTCTACATTCTCACCAACAAGGTACAGAAGTTTTCATCTACCCTCATTCTTAACAGCACCGTAGGTTATTGCTCTTTTAAATTTTTCCATCTGATAGGTGACAAATGGTACCTGTTGCTTCGATGTACATCTCACTGACGTAATTGATGTTCCTTCATATGCTTATCGAAATGCAGAAGAGCATAACGTGAAAGCACACATTCTGAAGTCAGAATACCTGAATTTGAGTCATAGCTCCATCATCTATTGTGTGACATGGGCAAGTTACTTTATCCCTCTGAACCTGTTTCCTTTGCTGTAAAACAGGATATCACCTCTCTCATAAATTGTGAGGATTAAATGAGATAATACTTGCAATGTGCTTGAAACAATGCCTGGCACTGAGCAAGCACTAAGTAAAGAGTGATTATTATTTATCAATTTTTAGGAACTTTGTGTATTAGGGATGTTAGTCCTGAATCTGTCACTTACGTTTGAACTATCTCCCCAGTCATCATTTGTCTTTAACAGAACCAAGATCTGTTTTATGTAGCATCATTTCAATTATGGCTTCTAGGTTTGTTTCCTGTTTTGTTTATGAAGATCTCCTATGTCATATGATTATAAAAATAGTCTCCTAAATATTCTTCCAATATTTCATTTTAACATTTACATTTGTAGTTCTTCTGGTATTTACTTTTGTAAATGTCGTGAAGTAGGGATTTGGTTGCTCTCCAAGCACCTTACTGTAGCTCTCTGCATCGCAGTTACACATATCAGATTTAACTCAGAAGACAACTTCATGGAAAGAGATATACAAGAAAATAAATTATTGTATGCACAGCGATAGGTAATTTATTGGGTCGTTCTGCATTGCCAATGGGTTTCCATTTTTTTTTTCTTTTAAGGGAACTTTCCCCTCCTCTCTTTTAAAAAATTTGTAATCTTTTTTCAAATGAAGTGTTACAGGAAATTAAAATATACAAAACCGAGCTGTTCCTGTTTGAAGTGGTAAAAAGATGCAGCTTCAGGAGTAAGAACCTTGTAAACCAGGAAAAAGTTTGTATTTTATTCTGAAATAATGAGGGAACTATTAACAGGTTTTAAGCAGAGGAGTGACACAATCGAATTTGTGTATCAAAGACTACTCTGGCTGCTCTGTGGAGAACAGACGGTAGTAGGACAACAGCAGAGGCAGTGATGCCACCAGAAAGGCATTGTGATAGTTCTAGCAACAGACAGCATTCCCTTGGACAAATGTGATAGAAGTGGAGATAATTTTGAGGTGTATTTATGTAACACTGAGAGAATTTAATGACTAACGAGGGTATCTGGAAGGAGAGGTTTACCAAGAAAGGGAACACTAGAAGAGTAGATTTTGAGGAAAACATACAGGGTCAGTGTTTAATATGTTGGGTGTGAGATACCTGTGTGTGTTCATCAATCAAAGGACATCTAGATGACAGGTGGACATTCGGATCTGGAGCTCAGGTAACATATCTGAGCCAAAGACAGGAATCTGGAAGTTATCAACACACTGTAGGAAACCAAAGTCAGGGCAATGGAAGAGATTTTTCAGGGTCTACAGGGCAAAAAGACTTACGGCAAAGGAGGGCCACTGATTCAGTTGGGCTTCTCTGACTGCAAGCATCACAAGCTGTGGCTACAGGGCCTCTGTTTATTGTTGTACAGGGGATAGCTTGTGTAGTCATATGGAACAGCCTGCCCAGTGAGTTTAACTCATTGCAAGGATATGAGGAAGTTCACAAATATTAGAGAAGCTTAACATTCAAGAAAGTCAGGAAATCTGGGCAACTGAGGGCCTCTCCCATTCCTCTCAGGAACTCTCATGCCTCTGACATGTTATCTTCTGGGCTGACATGGTATGGGGGAGGGGTAGCCTCCCAGAGGAAAGGTGAGGTGCTATTCTCAGAAGGGGGAAAAAAGATACAAGTTAGGCAAATTTCCACTATGTGGACGTGCATTCTTTAACATAAACAATTTAAAAAAATACCTCCACTCAAAATACTGTGGAAAATGAATGTATCTCCTCTTAAAGGGAGATAACACAAAATAATTTCCAGTGATCACATCCAGTGTTAAGTCTAAGATTTCTGGGTGATGCTCATTCTCCTCTAGTTCTTAACCCCATCTTGATAACCTGCAACTTATGGATTTACTGGTATGTTTACCCATCACCAACACACCCATATGCATTAACGAGGGGACACTGACATCAGAATGGCTCAGCTCCAGTGGAGTGGAATTCTGATGGGACTAAGTTGGATGAAGCTCAAACGTCAGCCATGGGGTAGATGAGGGGTAGAATACTGCAATGAATAAAGAGAAAGAGAAACAAAAATAAGGCAAGCTAGATGTGGGGTAGAGGCTATAGATCTTACTCCTGCAACAGATCACGGGGCTGTAGCTGGTATTTGTATCTTCCTCTTTCACTATATGTTCTGCTTCACCCCGCACCCTATGTAAATAATTTTTAAAAATTCAGTCAAGAATTTTTGACTAACAGGGTGACTCAAACCTTCATTCCTGAGATATGTAGGGGTTTGGGGTTCTCTAAGTCTTCTGAATCCTCCCAGATATCAGCACTCTGTAAGTCAGTCTCTTTTCTGTTTAATACCTTAATGCTCACAAGAGATCTTAGTAATGCTACAAATGCAACCAGTATTATAATGTTGCAGTTTGGGGAATCAGTCTCCGAATACTAGGTTGGACTTAAGCACGAAGAGGTTTATTCATTCTGAACACAGAAAGGCTCTGGATTTTATTCTATACCCACAGGTAAATTTCTGGGTTTGCGCTTGTTTTCTTCACTTAAAATTATCCAGTGCAATCCAAGAGCCATTCCAACTCAATGGTCTTAGCTTTCTTTATCCACTTCAAATTGTCCTATTGTCAACAACTACCTGGTTCTCCAAATTTTGCCCTCAATAGGCACATGATTCCAAATGTCAACAAGGGATAACACTACTAGCTGTTTTGCCACTGCAAACTGCTAGTTTTCCCCCATGGGACACAGAGCAAGAGTCACTGCAGCCTTTAACTCAGTCTCAGTGCAATTATGGATTCCAGATCCTCTACATGTTCCCAAGGGTTGGAAGTCTAATATTTAGCTCTCTGGTATCAATTTCTGTAATCATTCAGTTATTTGGTAACAGCAATAGAAACTCATTTTGGCTGACAAACAGGGAACTTATAAGGAGGATATATAGTAGTCTATACAATCAAAGGAAATTGTGGATAACCAGGCCTACAGAACAGGAACCAGGGTATTCGGAGATCTCCTTCCATCAACTCTTTTATGGTTTCTTTGGGATCCTATCATCAGAATGATTTAACTTCTGTAACTTTGTTTGTGTCAACTCTCCTAAGAATCCAAGTCCTGGTGGGAGGGAAATTTTGATAGGATAACCTTGGATTGCTTAAATCTCAGCCAGCGGGTATAAGGGCAGAGTACTGCAATCTACAGTTCCATGAATGGGAAGGAGTAGCTTTCCAAAAGAATAGTGGGGATCTATCATTAAAGGAAAGGACAAGTGATCTGGGGCAGGCCAAAGCAATGGATGTCCACTATACCAACATTTAAATGGTGGGGAGAAGAAAAGAACCTATGAGAGCAGTTGCCAGAAGTTGGTAAGAAAATGAAAAGCGTTACAGCACTCAAGGGCAGAGTGTTTCAAGGTGCTGGCAGGAGTTGTCTGTGCTGCTTAAAGTTCAGATAAGATGCAAGTGTAATGGATTTAATAACTAAAAGGTCATTATTGACTTTACTTGCAGTGACTCAGAGTAACTCAAGGACTTTTTTTTTTTTTTTTGACTTTTCCTCTTCTCTCTGCCTAATGTGGATACTGCTATAAAGGTCTTAATAGATTAACATCAGTTGAGAACTGGAATAATCTTTTATGAAGACTAAAACTACATAATTTTGACAATCTGAATAAACCCATTTGAAAGAGATATGCTTTAAAAATTAAGGAACAATTACTGAGCTCTGAGTTTCTCAAACAAGGTGTAGCAATCTGTCAATTGAGTAATGGATGAAGAATATATTTTAATATCCACTAATATAAAGGTATTTTTAATTGTTTAACAAAATAGGCTCAGTGTTAAGTAACTTGCCAAGGTCAAACAGTAAGCACTTAATTTTTAGAATTCTTTATTTTTTAAATAAGGTTTAAAAGTAATGTGGGTAGTGTAAAATATTCAAATACAGAAATGTATAGAGTTGAAAGTCTCATGTAATCTACACTGTTCAAAGAAAGTCACTAATAGACTTTGCTATGCATTTATAAACATAAGCACACATTTTTAAATGAGTTCACATTATACACTTTTCTATGAATACCTTATTTCACTTAATTTATCATGGCCATTTTTCCATGTCCACACACAATAAATGTACTTTATTCATTTTAATATTTAGATGTTCTTATATGGTAGAACCATATCTTATTTAACCCATCCTTTACTGATGGACACTTAGGTTTTCTTCTGTTTCTTTTCTACCATGCAAATTTTACGCTTCTGTAATATCTTAAATCTTCTCTCAGTTCCTGTCTTTTTGTCTCCCACTTTGGAAAATAATTTCCATGTGGCCATGACCTCTAGTTTACTAAATACTTGGATCTGTCAAGTTTCAATGTTGGTAGGTACTACCTTAGTGAGGACTCAATTTCAAGTAACAGAAACCCAACTCGAAGTAACTTAAGCAAAAAACAGTATTTATTGGTTCACATAACTGAAAAGTCCAGGGGATATACTAGCTTCAGGCACGGTTGGAGCCAGGGGCACAAATGTTGTCATCAGGATTCAAGTCTCTCTATATTTTGGCTCTGCTTTCCTCTGCACTGGCTTCATTCTTTGACTGGTTCATTCAATATGGTAGGCCCTGTTGGTTTGAGTTTTTCATTCTACAAAGCTAAAGCACCTCAATAAAGAGAGCTTCTCCTCCTCCACAGTTTAGTAAAACTCCTAGGGTTGAGTATCACTGGACCAACTTGAATCACACAACCATTCCTGAACCAATCACTATGGTCAAGGAGATGGGATTTGCTGATCGATGAGGTCCGAATTACATGAAGCCCAAGGTTGGGTCAGACTCTTCAAACCATATGGACTAAAACTAGGAAGAGGTGGTCCCAAGAAATATCAGGAAGTTCTTAACAATGAGATGGAATAGATGCTGGGCAATCAAAAACAACTGATGTCCAGGATAAGATGAGACACGGAAAAAGCTTAACTTCTGCTCTTGAAGTTGAATGGTACCAGCTGGCGTTGTTTCTTCCTTGGTAATAAATGCATTCTTAAGGGGGGGAAAAAAAAACACACCACGAGGGATAAGTTTGTCCCCTTCACAGGAAGCCTGCAGTCCATTTGAATGGAATAGCAATCACGTCCAATAGCATACTTTGGATGACATCATAGAGTTTCAACACATGCAAACTTGGTGGTCATGAGTCTGAGAGCCCAACCATCCACTGATGTGAAGCAAGACAACTTGCCTCTCACTGGTAAAAAAAAATTCTGTAAGGTTATTTGAGTCAGTGGTAAATTTTAAGGTCAACAGAAAACTTTTCTTGTGTCCCTTTAAGTCTTTTGCCAAGTTGAACAGGTACATTTCTATGAGTACTGATGAATCAGACTCATCTCTGTATTAACTGCAGAAGAGAGAAATGGACACTGCTTTTGATCTGCTGTACTCCTTCCACGTAGGATAGGCGAGGTCCCAGGTGATGAAAATGATCAAACAGTAGGCAAGCATAGAAGATTATTCTATGCTTAAAATCTTTAAAAAGCTGCTGGTCAAGGAGTGTACAGCCTAGTCACTCCTGTTGTGAACATTATGTCCTGGTGGGGTGAGGTGTGGGTTGCTTCTATTCAAAAATCCTTGGTGGAATTAGGCACAAGATAGGCTAAAATCGGCTACAGTCTTCTCAAGGTCAGTCTGATTGCAGCAACATGTCAGAAAAGGCAGGCAAGAGCTGAGTCAGGTAAATAAACACACGAGGTACCTTCGGTGGGACCAGACATACCAATAGCCAGGATATGATCTGGAGGAACAGGCAGATTAATAATGCAGCTCTGTAAATTAGTTTTACCCTGGGTCCTCCAGGGTTAATCCATAGGGCTTGGTCTGGATATAATTTTCCAATCTGACAGGGCCAGTCAGGTACATCAGCTTTCATTTTTCTGCTCATCTGCCCAAAAACTTTCAGCTCAGGAGGTGACCATATTCTCAATCCAGACTTGAGGTTCTGTTTAGGAGTCTATGCTACATCTGGGAGCCACAGGGGTTGGCAGAGCCATGTTTGTCAAAGTTGGCCCTACTTTCTTTGGTAATCAAGTGTTCACCTTCTGTAACTCAGCCCATCTCTGAGAAACATCTTACAAACAAGTCAAGGCCTCACATTGGTTGAAAAGATTTAGATGAGATTTGAGGCATGGAGATAGTAGGCAAACTCCTAGGTTTGTTTTAGGCTTTCTGTTTTTCCAATCACCAAGTCGTACATACAGTGTGCATTAAAGACTCTTGAGCAGATGATCATCCTCATCATCTTAAACTCATCTAAGGAGGCAATGACCGGCAGTGTAGATCAATGACTTTTCCTGTAAAGTACAGGAAAAAACAGAGGAAAAAAAAAAGAGCCAACAATTTGAAGGTAGAAGATTGAGCTTGAAGGTAATTTCTTCTTTTACATACAACAGTTGTATATACAAGCAGGCTAATCATCATCCAGATTTTATTTTTATTTGTAGAGGGTGAGCAGTCTAGAGGAACCAGACCTAGGCCTTGTTTGATGACATGTAGAATCAATCACGTAATTACTATTAGTCAGTCTAGAGGATAAGAGACAAGCATATAAAGAAACCATTCCCAGTGTTTAACCAGTGCATTCATTAGAGTAGCTCAGGATAGCTGGCCCTTAAAAGTTGACTGTCACATAAAGGAATGAGATTTTCTCATGACAGAAATTGAAGTCTCCTTGTTCAACATGGTCTGAGAATTTATGAATTGAATCCTTCCTGCAGAAACAGGTTGTCTTAATGCCTGAGAGTATCTCATGGCACGGAATGAAGTCAGCCACTCTGAATCAGTGTAAAACGACAGTATTGAGACAGACACAATTCCATTTTAACATCCACAAGGACAGAGGCTGTTGAGTCTATTAGTAAAATCTTTAGCTGCAGTCTTTGTAGTTTTTTTTTTCAAGTCAGTCAATGTTTCCAGCAAAAATGCAGGCAATAAGCTATTTGAAATGCCAGAGCAGGTAAGCAATCATGGCCTGGCCAAAGGGCCTGCCTCCAACTATCCCTACCACCTATAGTTGATGGCATCAGACATCAAAAGACTCATCTTAAAAGAACACCTCTTACTGGCTAGAAGAAATTTTCCAATGGTTACACTTTAAATCACATTTATGAGATGGGATGTTCCAAGATTGTCTCTTAAGAATCAACTGTTACATGTAGCTAGAGCTGAGCAGTCATAATACTGGTGAATAGGCAGATATGCCAGTGAAGGAGGAATTGTTTGGGATTTTTTCTTTAAGGTTATGAGCTCATTTATCTTGGAAATGATAGAAAAACTGAAAACAAAAACAAAAACAAAAACATCCCTCAAACAGCCGTGTAACTGCCACTGGTTGAGTAATACGGTGACCTGTAGTTTTAAAAGATGAGTGATGAACAGGTACTGAGTCCCTTTAGGAAAAGCTGGCAGCATGTGAATTCTGCTTTCATAGTTAATGGCTATCTCTTGCACACGAAGTAGAGTACCGTGGCTGATGAGAGCTCAAATGTACAGGTTGGTCTAATATAGCTTCAATGAGTCACGACCTTCAATACCAGCTTGCTGGCAATTCAGGTATCCACGGACAGTCAAGACTTCAAAATCATGTTCTTCAAGTACCCCTAGAACATCTTGTTTGCGAAAGAAGTTGGTTAAGAGAGTTTGTCAGTGTAGGGTGCACAGAACTACTCGCTGGCTATATCCGATTCCAGTCACTGAAAGTCCATCTGGGTTGGAGGGCTGTTAATCTAGGTTCACTTGACACCACTTTCAGCCCATGTGACTATTTTTGGGGGCAAAGACATGCCCATCTCGCACTTTTCTAAGTTTGCACACAGTATTCCTAACAATATTCAGCATTGACTGAACATGGATTGTGTTGAGTGGAGATAACAGAAAGAGATCAGAATGCCGTCTAGGTCAAACATATTGCTGTGTAGGGCAGTGGTTTTCAAACTGTGTTCTGAAGAGTTCTAGGTGTTGCAAGGAAGTCCCCTTAGGTGTCACCATGGTAGTAAAGGAAGATGCTGTGGCAGGCTTCAGGCCCCTACACCTGCTTCACTGCTTCATCCAGAGTAGCTTCACTTTTACTCTGGGCTTCCACATAATTCTCATTCAAAGGGCTTCATGGCCACAAAGCCTTTGGAAAACCATTGATCTAAGAATAAGTTGTTCACAAAATGCTGAAATACAAAATAGGTCACAGAAACCAGAAACTGTGTGAGCAAAGCCTGTGGTAAGCCAAGAAGGTGTTTTCCTATTCATTCTTTCCCTAATGTGGGCCACATTACAGGTTGATGAAGTTAAAGCTCAAGTATGTTATATACTCTGCTTGCCTGCAGTTGGGCTTAAAAGTGACTATTAGAGAAAAAGGCTAATAATTTTAAGTTGAAATAGCACTGGGTTGTTTTGCATACATCTGCAAAATGCATCCATTTCTTTGTAAATATTACTCCAAGAAGTTCATGGCTAGATGACTTCTCTTCAAGTATTGGTAGGATCTCAATGGGCCACAACTCAAAAGTCTAAGACAATATTTCCTTCTCACCCCTCCTCCCCCTTTCCTCTATTCTCCTCCTCCCTTCCTTTCCCAATCTCCTTACCCACTTGAGATGCAATGCCCTTGAACTAAGTTTATGGTACATTTCTAGAAACAGAGAAGTATATTGCTAATTGTCATGGAACTCACCCAATTTTAGGGCAGAATTAAACTTCCCCCATTCCCCTCCCGTGTATCCCCACAAATCTAGAGATTCCCTTGACAGAAAATAAAGGTAATGGTCAGGAGGCAGGACTCTCAGATGGTAGAGACATACTAATTCAAGCAGTTAATGACAAAGTATGAGAAAAGGGGGTTACAAGGATGCTCTGTTTATTATGAGATCTCCAGGGCAACCTGTTGGCAATCAGGAAGCACTGGCTATATGGCTCTAATACACTTTCTGTGTCTCATTAAAAGGAATGATGCAAAAAATAGCAGTGTGTTTGATTAAACTTAGCGGACACACTGGGTTAAAAAGCTAAATAGGGCTTTTTGCTGCAAGTCTTCTGAGATCCTTTAATACACTACACTGAATTACAGACTGAGGGAAGGGACACATCTTACAGTATTTCACTACCTTATTAGACGACAGTAGCTCTCTCTATATGACATATATACATACGTATATACACACAGTACTGCTGTATAAAAATGGATGGCTCATTTTGTGTAAATATTAGTTTGAGGACAGAGAACCTTGAACTCTTAGTGTCCAGAAATATCAATGAAACTTAGAAAAAGAACAAGGATCCCTAGTTAACTAGGCCATCCATCTTTGGGAAGACCATGAAAACAGACAAAAGATCTAAAAGTAGCTTTGTGTTTCGTGTTGGGCAGCCTTGTCAGAGTATGTGCATTTTTGACTGGACAATCTACCATGTGGAGACAGTATGCTCCTAAATCTTAGGAATATTGCCATGGGATATGGGTCTAGGTAGAGTTATCACATAATTACACTTATGACATCCTGTGTGACTGGGGCACCCGACTGGGAAATTGGAAATCTCCCTGGGGTTCCCTATCTCCAGCCATTTTTAACACTGTAGGTAAAGTGGAAGCTAAGTCAATTCCAAGGAAAGCACTGGACTGGGAGTCAAAAGGCCTGGCCTCTACCACTTCGTAGCTGTGACACCTTGGAAAACTGCTTAACCTTTTGAACTTCCATTCCCTCATTTGCAAAAAGTGATAATTAAGAGATAAATGTATGTAAAGGTGCTTTGAAACTGTAAAGTGCTATATAAACAGAGGGGATTACTATAAAGGTTCTACCTTGATGTATCAAGAGGCCTTTTCTGACATCTGATTGGAGCCTTGTGAGATGCTGTTAGGTAAAGGGATTCCTTGGTAGAATTTCTTACATTTGTGTGATAAAGTCCTGGTTCCTGAGTAATCCCAAAGATGATGCTATGAGGAGTTCACTGTTCCTTTGTTTTGATCCCAATGGGTCAGATTATCTGCTTTCTCATTCAGTAGGTTACTGCAGATTTGAAGTAGAAAAAGAACAGGGTCCAGTGAACTTGATGGGATCCTAGACAGTTCACGAACTTCAGTTATTTGCAATTGTGGGGTACGGCCCAATGCTGTTCTCAAAGAGATGTTGCCTTTCTTCAGACAGCATTAATAACTAAAATCCCCTGGTCCAAATTTATTGTGTGTCTCTGAAGGCTTTAACTGAAGAAATGAAATGCAGACTCATAGAACTAGGCCTTTGTTGTGATAAAGTAGCTTCAGCTGTTTGGCTCGAGGACTCTGACTTCACTACAAAGGGCTGTGCTGGGTAGGACAGGAGTGGAGGTAAAGGCCACATCATAATGGCTGAACGTCTTTTGGGTCACAGTGGTCCACTGGAATGGTATCTTCTTCAGTAGTAAGGTGGTAGAAATCACCATGGGCAAAAATCCAGGTACCAGATCTGTAGGCTGATGCAATAGCACAAGGAAGGTAGTCAGAAGGTCCAGGTGAACACTCAGCAATCAGGAGGCACAGGACTAGAAGGGGCAGGGACAAAACAGGTAAGATAACAAATGCATGGAATTACAAAACACAGGACTGTAACACTGGGGTGGGCCTGCTGTCAGCATATCAGCTGCCTGATGGGTACTAATTCTTGACAAACTTGGCTTCGACACTGATGAGTGATAAATGAAAACAATAAGCAAACAACCCTCTCACCTCCCAAAGAAAAACACAAAAGCCTTATTATCAGCAATTGTTAATCAGAACAGAAAGAGTTCTCTGGCAAAGACTGTCTCCCAACCACTGAGAACAAACTATCTCAGGAAAGCAACAAACAGTAACTACCCCAAGCCTCATACCTTGGGGGAGTAATCAGATTATATTTAGGCTGCTGGGCATTAGCTGGTGTGGAGAGGAAGTGGCTCCACAAGTAGCGCAAAAAGAATTGGGATTTTAACTTTGTATACCAACAATAGCAAAGGAGATACTGCCTTTCTTTCTTTTCCAATGTGGTCCTCAAATTGTCTCCTTTTCTTTTTTTTTTTTTTTTTTTTGGAGACAGAGTCTCACTCTGTTGCCCGGGCTAGAGTGCTGTGGCGTCAGCCTAGCTCACAGCAACCTCAAACTCCTGGGCTCAAGCAATCCTCCTGCCTCAGCCTCCCGAGTAGCTGGGACTACAGGCACACGCCACCATGCCCGGCTAATTTTTTCTATAAATTTTTAGCTGTCCAATTAATTTCTTTCTATTTTCGGTAGAGACGGGGTCTCGCTCTTGCTCAGGCTGGTCTTGAACTCCTGAGCTCAAGTGATCCGCCTGCCTCGGCCTCCCAGAGTGCTAGGATTACAGGCATGAGCCACCACGCCCGGCCAAATTGTCTCCTTTTAAAAGCAGCCCTTAACTTTCACTTTAATAAGATTCCATCTTGTGTAGGAGAGATTAAGGCCTTGCATCCTTCTGTAGATAATACCCCATTCAACATACAGGTTCTCTTTATGTCTGAGGGCTCCCTAGATCTTTAAAATTTAGAATTAAAAAATAATAAAGCAAAATAAAAGAAGAAACATAGCCCATATCTAGTGACTTTTCTTCTAATTAAGAGTAATTTTAGTTATCACATAGCAATTACGCAAACACTTACTGAATGCTTATTCTGAGATAGCCTGCCCTCTATACTCCTCCTTTCTAATAAATGCTTCATCATAGGTGGTGGTATGTGTGGGCAAAGATGCATTAAACAAGGCCCTTGCTTTCAAGGAGTTTGCTACCTGCAAAAAGAGCAAATGCAGGTAAATATTTTACAAGATGTTGTATACCAGGATAAAGATATATGTCATAAAACTTAAAGAAGTTCATTTCTGCCTAAAGTTGGCACACTCACAGAAAAGAGAGCATCTGAATTGAATATTGAGGAAACGGCAGCGTTTTCACAGGTGAACAACCAGAGGAGGGCATTTACTAGAGGGTACAGGAGAGAGTATGAACGAAAGTGTGGAGGTGGCAAAAAATAATGCATTTTGGAAAATGACAAGTACCGTAATTCACTTTGGATGGAGCATCCTCAGTTTGCACTGAGGGTCTAGACAAAAACTCAGGTCTTCTAATTCCCAGTAATGGCGCTGGTGGCAGTGCTTGCTCAGTCGTTGCCTCTCTTCTCACAGCAAGGTCAACAGTCCCAAAATTGAAAAATAAAAAATAATCTACCTTCAGTGTTCTTGTCACATCCTGACAAGCTCTTTCAGGTTCCAGGTCTAGTTCTTGAAAACTTGGAAATGTGGAGTCCATAGCTGCGGCTACAATGAAAGACATCTGCTCGAACTATTGCAGAACACTGTAGTGAAACTTTTTCAACTTCCAGTCCTGGACATCTTGTTTTAACAAAGAATTTCAAGCTCTGAGTTCCAGTTTTCTTTTGCCTCTTTTCTTCTGAGGAAAGCATCTTATCACCACAGTCTTAAGATTCTTTTGAGGTACATCCAGATTTACTTATGAAAGAGTTAAAAGACCAACACATTTTTCTCCAAAACAGTCATTTCTCTGGAAGTGAGATTATTTGTCTCTGCCCTTTAGGTAAAGGGAATAGTCAACTGATTTTTTTCAGACATTTGAATGAAATAGTAAAACTGGCTAACATCTAATCAGACAAAATACACTTAAAATGTGTTTGTGTTCACTTGCTTAGAGCTGTACCACTTGGTAAGCACCACTCCACAAAATGAAAATGTTTGAAATCCAACTGTTCAAACATTTTTAGTGCTTGCTGGATAATGGCCTGGAATTTGATAAAAGCAGCTGACACTTAACAAAGAAACAAAACCTGGCATTTTGGCCATCTTAGTATCACAACTGCAAGCAATTAGAATACAAGGCAGGCTGGGAAAAAGTTAAGCTTTCAATCACTTCCAAATCTACTGATTTTGAGGTTCTGCAGGAGATGCAACAAAACTCTCCAGAGAATGTTAACCTTCAGTTAATAAAAAAAGCCCCAAACATCTTCAGGAATTCCATGCCTGGTTCACTCTGTTCCAGTGAGCCCACTTGCTAAAAATCCACACATCATTAATTAGCTGGGCTTGGCGGCATCATTTAAAAATAAGCCTGTTCACTACCAACCACACAGACTAGGAATAAAAAGTAGGAGCAAATAATGGATGGCAACCATGGTTGTGGAAAATGGTCAAAGAGTCAAAAACGTAGCCAGGCACCATACAAGCAGCACAAAACAAAGAGTTGCTGGCCCAAAGATTAAATAAGCTTCTTGATACTAGAGAACACATCCACGCCTAATTGTAGCTGCTTTATATTGGGTGCCATTGTACCATATGCATCAGCCACCCTTCAGGCACCCCATGGGGAAAGAAAGAATTCAAAATAGAAGCCAAGCAGGGGAGTGTGGTTACCCCGAATATCCATTATGCATAGAAACAGCTCACATATCCCAGGGACTCAAACAGGGGCTTCGAATTGGTTGTAAAGGGTCCCAAATGACATCTAGGCCTCAGTTTCCTCCCTGTGGCATAAAAGAATTATGGTTCTTAACTCTTCTGCGTCACATCCCCCATTGAAAACTTGCTAGCGATGGATCATCATTCCCCTAAAATAACCATTCCCACAAATTTCCGCATACAATTTCAGGGAGTTTGGGAAGCTCCAACTCCAATCCAAGGTTTTCAGGTTCAAAATGCAAGGATTGGACAATTGCTAAATTGTCTTACAACTCAAAAAAACATCACAAACAATAATCATCCTTTACGTACACCAACGCTTTGTAGTTTACAAAGCGCTTTCAATTCCACACACATTGACAGGCAGAGGAAACTGAGGCGCAGACAAATTACAGAGTGACTTGCCTAAGGTCACTCGGCCAGCTGGTGGCTAGGCCCGGAGGCAAACTCAGGTCTTCCGACTCCGGAGCTCTTCTCCCCACCCCGGAGCTGCCGCCAGAGCTCCCGCCCCTCACTAAGGCGGCATGAGAAGGAAAAGGCAAAGTAGAAAGCCCACCACCAACCATCCTCCGGCCCCCTCCTGCCCCCCCAACTGGGTCCGTGCAGGCCCGGAAGGGTGGCGCCAGGCCTCCAGACCGGCCCCGGCCACCCCCGCCTCCCCGGCCGCGCCAAATCCCGCTGCCGCCGCCGCCTCCCCCGGAGCGGGGCGGAGCAGCTGCCCCCCGCCACCGACCACCCGGACGACTCCTCGTCGAATCGCAAACGCATAGGCCGCCGCCCGAGTTCTGCGTACGAGAAGAAAGACGCGGCGCGAGCGCCAACGGCCACCGGGCGCGCGCCGCGGCGGCCGGGCCTGCGCCCCAAGAGCTGGATGCCAGAGCAGGAGAAAGAGCCGCCAACCGATCGCTCGATCGACCGCGCGCCCACTCCTTCGCCCTACCAGACCGGGGAGGGGGGGAGGGCGCGCCAGGGCTTCTTCGAGTTAGGGGCCTGACTCCCCGGCGACGAGACAAGATGGCTCCTCCGGTCCGCGCCGCAGCTACCGTCCCGACTGCGTCGCTCGGCCCGCCCCCGGTACTGTTTCTTTAAATGGCGGAGAGGGTCAGTAAAGCAGGAAGAGAGAAGCGCGCTCTCACGTGACAGGGGCGGGACCGGCCAACCAAGATCCGGTCACGTGGGGATACGCAGCCCGCCAATCAGGAGGCGGTGCATCAGGGCGGGGGCGGGAGGAGCTGCGGCTTTGTGATTGGCGGAATGCTCCGCGGAGGCCTCAGGGGCTTGGGGCGTCGGGGAGTGCGCGAGGTGGCCTGGGCTGTGTGCACCAGCGGAGACAAAGCAGTGGCTATGGTGGCTGTGGCTGCTGTGGCGGCGGCGGCAAAGCATCGTTAAACACCGAGTTTCGCGGAGCTGAGTCCTGACATCATCTCATTCAACGTGCGCGCGCGCGCGGGCGGCAGCGGCGGCGGCGGCAGCACATGGTTCTGAGAGCGCGCTGCGGCTGTGGGGTTCCAATTCCTCGGGGAGGGACAAAGGCAGCTGTGAGCTCCGGGCAACGCCCGGTTTGGTGGCGCGCTCGCCGCTGCCCTCGTTCGGGTCCTTGAAAACTGGGACTAACTTCTCTCCGCGAGGAGGAGACCACGGGACCGAGGCTCGGGAAGGGCCTGAGAGGCTAAGGCCGCTGTCTGAGGGAAGTGGGGGAGGGGCGCGGGCGCCTGAGGTAATTTGGGCGGGTCAATTGTGAGGCGTTTCAGAGGCCAGTGTGAGGTAATTTGCCCCACCACCCTGAGGAAATTGGGGCGGGACAGCGAGCTGGGTTTGGTCGGGCTTTGAAAAAAATCGTCAGCGCCTGGGAGTTTTTTCGTTTGGGAGGCGGCGAAGCCGGAACCAGTGCCATATGCACTCCACGGACACCTTGGTCGCCGATTTAGGGTCTATTTAAGGAAGCTCGCAGCACTGGTGATGAAGATATGAGTGCCTGTTCCGTTTTCTGACAGAAGTGGGTAAATTTCCGGATTGGTAAGTTTCCGGATTGGTAAATTTCCAGAAGAGGAGATTTGGAGGAATAAAAAAGTCTCGGAGAAAATGAAGATGGAGGAATAATAAGCTGCCGACTCAAGGACCCTCTCTACTCCAAGACCATCCCCATTCGACTCAGATTTTCCGGATTGAGCTATCGCAACTTAACGCTAGAAGATCCTTAGGACTGCAGGTTTATGAGACCAGTGAAATATTTCCAAAATATTACGTCATAGTCATTGCGAAGAAAAAAAAGAAATCAATTGTAATTTTAAACATCTCTTTAAGTAATGTTTTGGATAGATACTAGGTAACCTTGGTTAACTGCCATTAAGGAGCACAGACTTATTAAACCTTTACTGGAAAGAATTCTGGAAAAACTATTCCATTGTAAGGTTATATTTCCCAGTTAGTGGGTAAAAGACTGGAGACCTCCTTGCAGTTATGGCTTTCACAAATTACAGCAGTCTGAATCGAGCTCAGCTAACCTTTGAATATCTGCACACAAATTCGTAAGTATCCTATAGGTGCCACCGAGGTCACCAATAACTCATTCCTTGATAATACGGAAACCCTTTCCCCAGCAAATTTTGCTTTTTTACTTTTTGGGATGTATCACTGGAGTGAAATGCATCACTGGATGTCATGAGCTCTGTATTGAAGAACTGAGATCAGTGAAATAGTTGTTGCTAATCCAGAAGAATCTGATTTTCATTTATTGGATCAAAATTTTCTGAATGCAAGCTTCAGTTATTTGAAGTCAATATATTGAGTTGTTTCATTAGGAATCTAGCAAGTTCTGCTCTATTGGATCACCGGAAGTTGGACTATTTTAGTATCAACTGTTTCTCCTTTCTAGTGAGGACGGCCCAAACATTTGGGTTTATAACAAGTGTTTACTTTCTAACAAGGCAAAAACAGAATGAAGACGTTTAAATGACAACTTGTGAGAAGAAATTTTTTTTTTTTTTCCAGCAAACAGTTGGCTTTGTCTTCCTGGGAAATTGCTCCCTACAGCCCGTATAGTTTGTATATACTAAGTAGAAAATGGCAATTTGTTTAAACCCTTGATTTAGATAGTCTTTCCCCCAAATTTCTGCCAAAACATACGGTGTTCATGGTTCTTAAATTCATGAAGAGATTACCATCATTCCAGTATGGTCTGGAATGTTTCATGGTTAATCTTTATGCCCACTCTCTTTGGAAGTTATGTAGTAGGGTCAAAACTACTTTAGTGTTTTAATACATTCACCTGTTACTTTTGAGATGAAGGTAAGTATTCTATGATTTTAGTACCTGGAGAGGTGATGAGCAGCTAGATGAATAGTCCAGAGTTATCTGAAGAAACACCTTCAGAGTTGAGAGTGTAGACTTCAGCTGTCCAATAATAGTAGTGCAATGATTTTTAGCCTTTTATAGAAAAGAGAACGTGTTATTTGTGATTCCATAATGTGTTTAACTTTTTGCTGTTTTTCTACCAAGGAAATAGAATTTTTCTGAGTAGTGAGGTAAATTGCCAAATAATCAGAGCCTTGTTTTATTTCGTTTTGTTTAGGAAGCTTATTACTGAACTACAGAATTTTAGAGAAGGTACTGTAGAGATCATATAAGTGAATTCTCACACACTCATCATGAACCTGAAACCCAGTTAGATGAAGTTACTGATGTAAGGTTACTCAGCTAGTTGATGGGACAGTCGGGGAAAATCTTTAGTGTCCTTCTTTGTATTTGAATTGCCATGTTAAGAACAGCAGTTGAAGGCCACTTCGATGTTCACGAGTGTGTTCGATAAAGAGTTATCTCAGTTCTGAGTTTTGGAATGACAGTGCAAATCTGGAATTACGGATTTTATGATAATCTTAGAAGACTACGAACTGGACTTCAGAATCTGAGATCTTGTTCCAGCTTCACCAAAGGCTTTATGTGATCATAAAATAGTAGTAAAAGTTAATTGCTTCATGCCTGTCACTGTTGTAAACATTGTCTAGAGCAACTCTATGGGGTAAGGATTATTCCTATTTTTCGTATGAGGAAACTGAGGCTCAAAGAGATTAAGTTACATGTTCACAGTTATGTAGTTGTTAAGTGGCAGGATTAAGGTGCTAACACAAAAAGATTTAATCCGACCCCAGTAGTTAGTGCTTTTAACCATTAGGCAGTGCTGACTCTAGTCAGTTTTATTTTCAAGGGCCTATTTGCTTGTCTGTAAAGCAAAGGGTTTACTTCCCACTTTAAAGTGTTCAATTTTATCTCAGTCTCTAATTTGAAGATTCTGGGATATTTCTCCCTCTTTTTTTTTCTTTTGCTGTTTTATAGCTTATTAATGATAGTTATGTAGGCAGTGTCAAGGAAAAGAAGCAAACCAGTTAATTCACTTATTGAAGTTGGAGAATTTTCTGTGACTTTGACTTACCCATGTTGAACTGGAACCACCTGCTTGCATGAACGTTTGAGGTTTGGAGTATCATTTTGGAAGCTCTAGGATTTCTTACCGGGATCACAACTTTGACCTTTCAAGTTGTTCTACTATTCAGTGTGTCTAGTCTTACCAGAAAGTATGAACCCTAGAACACCAAGATAAGTTTTCTACTTGTAACCAATTTCAAGGGATTTCTTTATTGTGGTGACCTGATTAGATGTTCATTTTTAGAGGAAACAAATTTTTAAATTCTCTCATGATGTAACTTGTAACATAAAGTGATGGAAAATGAACCATCTCTGTGTTACATGGTTCAGTAAGTCATCTTCAGAGAAGGCAGGATTTGTCTTACAGTACCTTCTCCTTTGTTCTATTAAAATTTTAAAACACAAGACCATTGTAGTGTCTGATAGCTATAATATTGCCATATTTTGAGTTATGAAAGAAATGGCCCTTGTTTACTTCTCATTTAATATAGACTTACGAGCAGAGCCCAGACTAGAAGTTTGGAAATCAGTGTGGTGAAGGGAAAAGACTGTGCTTGGGAGCCAGCCAAACCTATGTTTGACTTTCCTGGCTGTGGCCTTGGGCAGGTCAGCCTCTTGATCCTCAAGTTTCTTCATCTGTAAAATGGGGCTAATCTGACAGCGTTTATGAGAATTGCATAAAATAATGTTTATAAAGTTCTTAGCTCATACAATGGTATACAGTAAACATGTAGGTGGTGATTGTTCTCTTTGCGATACTAGTTTATGTAAATCAAAAGTTCATCAGTGGCCGGGCGCGGTGGCTCACGCCTGTAATCCTAGCACTCTGGGAGGCCGAGGCGGGTGGATCGTCCTGAGCTCAGGAGTTCGAGACCAGCCTGAGCAAGAGCGAGACCCCGTCTCTACGAAAAATAGAAAGAAATTAATTGGACAGCTAAAAATATATATAGAAAAAAAATTAGCCGGGCATGGTGGCGCATGCCTGTAGTCCCAGCTATTCGGGAGGCTGAGACAGTAGGATTGCTCGAGCCCGGGAGTTTGAGGTTGCTGTGAGCTAGGCTGACGCCACGGCACTCGCCCCAGGCAAGAGAGTGAGACTCTGTCTCAAAAAAAAAAAAAAAAAAAAAAAGTTCATCAGTGTGTGGCAACTTGATGTTTGGTGCTAGCGGATAAATTGTTAGTGAGTTGTGGAACATCTGTTGGAGACAGTGAACATCTGTCCTGAACTACCTCTGTATGTGGTTTGTGGTAACTGTTGATGGTTATTCTCTTGGTTATATCAATGGTGAGGCTTAAAACAGGCCTAGGAAATTCGCATGGTAACCTGACAGTCCTAAGCTAATTTCTTTTAATACTGGCTGTTGCTAGTATGAGATGATAAAAATTAGGGTTTTTAAATAAAAGGAGTTTTATGCTGTTAATTCTCTTTGCTGATGGGTTTTGTGACTGGTATTCCAGATGCAATAGTGGGAGTGATGTTCCTTTAGCCTAAGATGCATATCTTAAGTCACTTCGTTAGCAGTAAACTGCTAAGTGGTCTGATAGAGCAGGATGCTTAAGTATGAGATGCCTACTGTTTATGCCTATTCTTTTCGGCACCTTTAATAACTTACTATCTTGGCCATATGATATTTTTGGGTTGTTTTATCTGTATGTGAAGTGAATGTATAGGAACCTGTCAACTCAGAGACCTATAAGACTTTTAAGCCTGTTGAAATGTAGGTTCACACACTAAATATGTTAAAGCCATTTGAATATAAATGGTTGCTCCAGAATTTCTCAGCTTTATTTTCTAGCAATTAAGGTAGTTAACTATTGTCAATATATCCAGGAATTCAACAGAAGCTATCACTATGTGATGGGCTTGTGGATAATCTATTGATTTCAATCAGGATGAATATAAACAGGAAGACCATTTTCCTTACATAACAAGCTAATTTAATGTGAATTTGTCGTTGGAAATGCTGAGCTGAAAAACTATTTCTGCTGTGGCACAGTGGAATAAAAGCCACAAACGGTTGAAAGGAACAAGTTTATTAAAAATCTTTGCCTTTGGCCGGGTGCGGTGTCTCACACCTGTAATGCTAGTATATACTCTGGGAGGCCAAGGTGGGAGCATCACCTGAGCTCAGGAGATCAAGACCAGCCTGAGCAAGAGTGAAACCCATCTCTACTAAAAATAGAAATAATTAGCTGGGAACTACTAAAAATAGAAAAAATAGCCAGGCATGGTGGTGCTCACCTGTAGTCCCAGCTACTAGGGAGGCTGAGGCAAGTGGATTGCTTGAACCCACGAGTTTGTGGTTGCTGTGAGCTATACTGATGCCATGACACTCTAGCTCAGGCAACAGAGCAAGACTCTGTCTCAAAAAAAAAAAAAAAACCCTTGTTTTTTCCCATATGGTTGATCTTTCTTGGATCACATACAGAAGATCTTTAGGTCTTTAAAGAAAAAAATTTCTTTAGATTTTTATCCATACTGTATCAAATGCCAGTTAGAAATGAGTGCACTTCTTAGAATATTATTTGGGAAAAAAGAGAACTTATACAATTGGTATGTTTTTGATTCTCATGATTTTAAGAAGTATTTATAACCCTGACTTTAGTATCTGGAAGATCGATCAATCAATTGGAGGTCTGGAGAAGATTCTGAATACTGTCTCTGACCTTAGCAACAGTTGTCACGGAAGGCCCCTATTATGATGTGTACTGCCATCACAAAAGTATCCATTAACTACATTTTAAAGTTATCTGTTAGCCTATCTGAAATATAATATATATGTGTGGAACAGCATTGATACTGTGTGGAACAACAAAGACCATTTGGAATTTTTTTTTTAGATTCTAAATGTACAAGACACATTTCTAAACATTGTGTAGAAAGCAATGAAAACTTAGCCGGAGGTGCTCTGTGCTTGTCCTTTTGAGATCTGCTTATTGGCTTCTTATGTCTCATTTTCATGTGAAGCAATCAGAAATATGTATTGCTGAGAAGCAGATGCTGTTTCTATTTTTGGTTTCCTTGTACAAGAAAAAAGCAAAGGGCATCAGAATTAGTTTTCCAGATTACTCAGATTCACTATTCTCACTACCAAAGACCAGAAACTTCATTCTTTAACTTATTTATTCTTTAACTTATTTATTTTAGTGCATTCTGATTTAAGTTATGTTCTCATTCTTATAGTTATGCTCTTGTTTTTTCCCCCAGGAGCTGTATGTCTGATTTTCCTTGATTTACATTAAAGTACAAATTCATGTTGTAATGAGAAGTATTGCAATAAAATTAGTTATTTTATATTTGTATGTAACAATCCTCCAAGTTAAAACAAATTTTAGAGTATTGAAAACTCATTCACTTTGTAAGTTTCTAAGTCACCTGTAAGTCAGGAAAATGACTGGTTGAAAGCTTGAGAACAAATGTCAGATTTGCTTTTAACCTACATTACCTTCAGCAGGTCACCTTATTTTTCCAGTTTATTTCCCCCTATTTCTTTAGCTGAGTAATTTACAGAATACATTTTTGTTTATTCAATTGATAATTTGAAGAATTTAAAATGGTAATCCTGGAGACTTAAATATTTTATTAATTAAAGATATGGCTATTTTATGTAGGTTGTTTTCCTTTAGAAATTTGACTCTTCCATGTAAAATAATTAATTGGATTTTAGCCAGAAGAATTTGAGTTCAGTTTCTTGATGAATTGATGATAAAATTTCTTTTTGTTACAATATATTAATTGGTTATATATAAGTATGCTTTTGGATTAGCAACAGATACATGCACTGATCTTATGGGGAAAAGTTCTTCCTACAATTCCAAGAACTGGTAGTTTTATTTAATTCAAAATTTGCATTTGTAAAAATTTGATGAGTAGCTTGAGGAGGAAATACCTGTGTTCCTGGACAGTTCGGTTATGAATATTTATTTTATAAACAAATCTTTTACAATTTGTTTAAAACAACATGGTAAGTGATCAGAGATCCTGGATGCTGGTTATTTAATATTGATACATTTCATTTAAAAATTTTCAGTTTGGTTATTGGTTGAACTTTTTATGCAAAAAAGCAGGAATAAATTGGGTATTTTTGAAAAATTGACAGTAATGTCTCGTGTGGGTTAATGATTTTGTATTTTCTCTACTTAAAAGTCAAGCTGGCTGGGCGTGGTGGCTCAGGCCTATATTCCTAGCACTCGTAGGCTGAGATGGGAGGATCACTTGAGGTTAGGAGTTCAAGACCAGTCTGAGCAAGAGACAAAAATAGAAAAAGTTAGCTGGGTGTGGTGGCTTGCACCTGTAGTCCCAGCTACTCAGGAGGCTGAGGCAGGAGGATCCCTTGAGCCCAGGAATTTGAGGTTGCAGTGAGCTGTGATCATGCCACTGCACTCCTGCCTGGCAACAGAGTGAGACCCTGTCTCAAAAAAAAAAAAAAAAGTCAAGCTGGTTTTTTTTTTGGTAGTTCTATGGGGACATATCTGACTTTTATATCTAATGTGGGCTATTATGGAAAATAGTGTAAATTGAGCATGCTCAATGGATAACTTGTTAGCATTTTGCTTTACCAATACCTGCGTGTGATCTATCAGTGAAAAAAGAAAACTCAAACACTGTTGTGCAATTTATAAGCAAAAATAGTCCATTCAAAAGAGGGAGAGAAAGGAGAGAATAATCCATTTCTTGACTTTCTCACATTTTGCCTAAGAACAGAAATTTCCTCTACGTTAAAGAGAGGACCCCAAGACTGTCTTGAACAGTTCCTTCTGGGAGGACAAGAGTTTGGTGTGGTTTCCTAGGACCTGCGTTAAAGTTAACCCCTTTGAGGAGGGGAGCCATTGATGGTCATCTCCTCTGGGAGGCTGCTCAAAATTTCGGTTGGGTAAATACACAGTTACCATGTTATTCAAAACTTGTTAAAGATGGTATTTATTTATGAGATGTATCCTACAGTTATTCCTCCGAGATGTGCAGAAACTGACCACTGGTTAAGGCAATGAAGAATAAAATACAGGCATTTTTATAGGCAGAATATGAATTTGTGAAAAAACACTGCTTTTAACAGTCAGTATATGTAGGAATCTTAATGCTTCAGGATGGGCTTCTCAACTCAAAATAGGAAGAATAAACATTTATGAATAGATGACAAGACTTGGTAAAGATTAACACTTGAGGGGAATTAGTGAACTCTGGAAAGGCTGAAGATGTGGAGAAGTTTAAATTTCAGTAGCGGAAATCAACAATACAAATGGTGATTTTAGATTTTTTTCTAAAAACTTTTAAATTCTTTATGACTTTATTAGGAATCATACTTAAATTCATAATTCTTTTGCTGACTCTTATTTATCATTTCAGAACCACTCATGAATTCTTATTTGGTGCTCTTGCTGAACTGGTTGATAATGCAAGGTATGTTGTCTTCAGGCACACATTCTGTGCTTGGAGTGGAAACATTTTCGATAGTGGTGACCTTTGCTCTCTGAAGACTGGGAGGAAGACATTTCTGTAGCAGCTGCAACTCCTCTGAGGCCTCTTACTGAAAAAGTATTTTTGATAGCACATTAGTTGATACTTCCACTTTGTTACTTGATTGAGTGAAATTCATTCATTGCTCTTTGTGTTCTAGCCTAAAAATAGTGAATTTATCACCTCCAAAACCACTTCCCTTGTGTATTAGAGCAAGATAATTGCAGGGAATTAAGAAAGAAACTTAGGAATCAAATTAATGGGACAGATAAGCTCTGATTTAACTTGTGCTACCAGGACAGTATGCTGTTTAATATCTTTAAAACTATGCCAGAGTTCTGTGTCTTCCCAAAATGTTTATTTTATTGTCAGATGACTCCAAATGATCAAAATGTTTTCCATTTTTAAAATTTGTTTGTTTTTTACAGTACATCAATACATTCAAATAAGTGTCTTCCATTGTCAGCAGCTATGTTTGGAAGAAATCACTTGTCAGCACGATCTTATACTGGGTTCTTAGTGATGGAATCATATAAATGCTACTGTGTAAGACTGAACAGAAGTTTGGGTTGGTTCCAAGAAAAAGATCAAAGTCCAAATCAAGATTCCATTTATAATAATACTATGAAAATATTGTCCCAGTCTTATTCCTGAATGCAAACATAAAATTCAGACCCATCATTTATTGACCAGGTGTTGTAACAAATGAAGGAAGAAGAGGGTAGGAGTTGACATAGAAGTTTTTCTAACCAGATCCCCGGTTAATGAGCTTGTTGATAATTTCTTATATTTATCCATCTCTATACAATTAACCTATTTGGTTATTACATTTGTGTTACTATTACCTGGACTGCTCATGGGAGTATGCTAGTTGAGTTGTTTAACCAGAAAACTCCCATTTTATTTCAATCCTGTTTGCCTCATAATTTTTCCATTCAATTAAACTATATCATAGCTTAATGGAAACTGTGTGAATTTGCCACTTACTAACTTAGACCAGGTATATGGTGGCAGGCTGCTTTTTTATGAATCATACAGTGAACTAGAGATTCCTGGGAGTATGTATTCCTCCTCATGCATACATTTTGCCAGTCTCTCATATTTGAAAATGTTTTTGTATCTTTGAGAATAGGTACATGTACAACTGTGTGGATTTTGAGAAGTTTTGTGCATTTAAAGCCAGTGAAACAGTTTCGTTTTCCTTGCCTGCAGTTGGCAGAATTGAACTAAATTAATTCCAAGCCTTTATAGAAATCTTCATTGATGACTGAATCTGTATGATTTCAGCCGATGGCTGGAGTCTAATGGGGGACCCCAACTTCCTTTCAAGGTTAGGGAGGATAACAGTGTAAATACCACAAGACTTGGTTTTCACAGGTTTTGTGGCAGGTTAATATTATTTTCCTTTTTTCTTAAACTCTTAGCGTGAAGGAAAAAATGGACAAGTTACTGGAACTTTTTTTATGATTGTAGTCAAATGAGTGAGAGAAACAAATATTTGAGTCATTTCTTTGTGTGTAAAGGGAAATGTTCTTGCTTATCCTGTAGATATTTTCACCATGAAATCAGCATTGAAAAAAAGTATCCACGTCCTAAGTGTCATGTGATTATCTTAATTTGGGGGCTTCAGAAATGTTTTACAGATATATAAGGAAAATTGTGTTGCCAAGTGTAAAAGTACAGCTTTAATGTATATAGAATTTCTGTGTAGTTTCCCGAAAACAGACTCAATGCTATGCATTTCACTCAAAGTAATATGCATTTAGATAGTTGATATTTCATATTCTCATTTGGATCTTGATTTTTTTTCTTTTAATTTTACAGAGATGCTGATGCCACAAGAATAGATATTTATGCAGGTAACTCAGACTTTAGTCCTTTCTTCTAACGCCTAGTTTGTCTTAGTATTTTTATTACTGCGTCTAAGAAAAAATGAGTGGTTTCTGGAGCCTGCGGAGATAGCACTATTACTCTAGGTCACAGGTAGAAACAGGATGGCCCTAGTTAGGTATGGTTAGCCCTTGTCAGGCATATAAACCAAGTATATTGGTTTTGAGAAACTAACATGGGATATCCAGATAGCCACAGGAGATTTATTAGAGTGATAGAGTAAAGTCGTAGGGAGTCAAGTGAGCAAGTACTAGTGATTTTACTGGTTGTAGTTAGCAGGTGAACCAGGTTTGTGGTTTCTGCGGCCCAGGAGAGAGCTTGTTTGAGGCCATATTTCTCCCTCTGCATCCTTGGTGATTACCAGTCCCAACTTGGAGAGTTGCTTGTGTCAGTTGGAGAAAACAGCTGGTAACTGGGTCGGCTCAGGTTTACGGAGATGTTCTCAGGCAGAGATGTCAGATGGGAAAGAAAGCCACTGGCTTGGAATTTAAACCTGTCAACAGCCTTTGATTGGCTCTGCTGTTCTATAGTAAGATTTTTTTTTTTAGAGTGGGTGCGACAGTAGTCATTATTGGCCTTTTATTTATTTTTTTAATAGTTTACTTTCTGCCTTGTATTAGCACCTTTTTTGGTCATTTGAATACCAAAAATTTGGAAGACAGCTTTTAAATGCAATTTAGCTAGTGTGCTATGTTTTTCTGACATAGCATTTGATAAAAGGGAAGAAGTACACAACTAAATAGTAATTCTCAGAACCTCCAATGTCATATAATTATGAAGAGTCTCTGCCAGATATGATGAATTTCTCATGCCTCATGTACGTTAGAGCAAAGAGAATCTTCAGAGCAGCTAAAACTCAGCTATACGGCTTCAATTCTGAAAGCCGTCTGTTCAGAAGGCTCTGCCAAAGTGGTGAAAACAAGGCTTCTTTTATTTTTAGAAGAAAGTAACAGGAAAAAGGGTGCGCAGCAGAAGAATGTTAGAAGATGGTTACTGAACCACCAGGCCAGATGGAGGTGCCTTTCCAAGCCACACCATGCATCTTATATCTGAGTGGGCTTTCATGAGGAGTGGTAACAGCTACCTCTAAAAGAAACTGGCTGTTTTAATCATCGTACAGATGATAAAGCAGAGAATGGGCTTCTACTCCAAGTGATGCTGAAGGGACATAATAGCCTAGTGTATTTGGAAGAAGTTTTTAAGAAAGGTCATTTCTGCTCTCTACTATCACCTTTGGCAATTTCATAAAGGAAATTTAGTTGTTAACACTCAGAATGCAGCAGAACACTTGGATTTCAATTCAAATGAAAAAGACTCAGTGTGTCTTTATTCTGTGCTCATTGCTACTTTTGTTGTGCTTTGGGAAAAGTCTAGAGAGGATGAGATGGGGTCTTTGCTTTAAGAACTTAGTCTCTAATTGGAGAGACAATCAGCACACTGTAGATAATTAAAGAACAATGACTAGATCTTGAGGGAATAGTCAAGACAGTTAAGGATTAAATGGTGTGATAGAAGCTCTAAGCACCATAGCATTTTGGAAAAAGACTTGATGTGCTTTAAGTACTTTGAGATTGGAAGTCTTGGCTGAGGCACCTTTTAGCCTCACACTATTCTGCTTTAGGGGCTTATTAACACTTTTAGCAGGAAGAATAAAAGCAATGGAATCAGTAATAATAATATTATAAAGTTATTGTTGTAGTAACTGGAGGAAGGCATTTTCTTTATCTCCAATTCTGAAACTAGATTGATACTGAACTTGGAAATCTTCCTGACTATCAGATGTAGTTTGAAGTCACCACAAAGTCACATTTTGAAGACTATGTTTAAACCCAAGAAGGGTGAGAAAGAAGCCAGCTTCTCAAAGTGTAGGGGTGTTCACCCAGAACATTCTATTAGTTGGGGCTGGACCATAATCTGCCTGTCAAAAGTAGAATGTGTTTTTATTGACATTCTTGACTTCCTGCATTAGGTAGTACTATCTCCTCAAAGAAAGTTCCTTTTCGATGCCAGGGGAATGGCTAATAAATGGAAAATTAGAGCAAATGAAATGGAAATTAATACTGCTCAGATTGCAGAATATGCTGAGGAACTTGGATGTCATTTTATTACAACAGCCTCTGCTAAGGACACCATTACTTTATCACCTCTGATATCACCTCTGACTTTTTAATTATAGCTCCATTTATAGATCTCTTCTCCTGCTGCTTTCTTTTTTCTGTTCTCAGTGGAAGTTGGATGAGGGATGTCAGGCTTGGACAAGCCAGACTTGGCCATGTTGGGAGATGTGTACCTTTCAGACTGGTTCTAACACTCTTACATAGCTGTTACCAGGATCTGAAGCACAGCTGCAAAGAAAGCAGTTTGCCTTTGTCTTCCCTTCTTGCTTCCAGGATGTGTGATGGGAGGGGGAACACATAACCTTCGGCTGCTTAGGCTCTCCTCTGTCCAGAATTCCCCCTCCTTCATGCCAGTTCTTTCCTTGGAGGCTTCAGGTATCACTCAGTTCATTGATTAAAGTAAATATCAGGTGTTAGGGATGAATCTCTAGGGGTGGAATGTCTGGGGAGATAGTTTTGAGCAAGGAAGCCTTCTAGTTCTTGTTTTCTCAATCTCAGTACTTCTCAAAGGCTGGTTCACCCACAGGCGGTGTAGTATCACCTGGGAGCTTGTTAGAAATGTAAATTCTCAGGCCTCACCTCAGACCTACACAATCATACTATCCAGGGTGGAGCCCAGTATCTATCTGTATTTTCACAAGCTCTTGGGGTGATTCTTAATGCACAATACATTTGCTCCAGCTGACTTTTCTTGGCCTCCTTTGGGTTAAACCCACCTGATCCTTTACTTCCTACTTCATCTGCTGCAGAGAGTAGAATCCATTAGACTGTAAGCTCCATGAAGACATGATCACATCTGCATTGTTCACTGCTCTTGTCCTCATAGTAGAGTCAGGCACACAGGAGGTGCTCAGTAAATATTAAAATAGTTGTCGAATAAACAAGTGATTGGCATAGGGATTGTAACCAGATAAAGACACCATACTGTGTCTGTTTACAAAGTTGAAGAAGTACTGCTGTATTGAGTCTTTCTTGGCCCTGAGGCAGTATTGCATGTGACCATGGATCTGGACACTAATAGCCATTTATAGGCTGTTGGCCACTATGTGACCAGGAGGATCCCCCCAATATAGGTCATGTACCCTTGTAAACTATATGAAAAAGCTTTGAAATGAAGTCCTTGAGCCAGACAGGGACCCTGACCCATTGTTAAGTGATGATTGTGTGTTAAAGCAGCCTGAGAGTTCTAACACAAGGGCTAGAAAGTAACTTTCTAGGTAGTGTTCAAAGAAATCCAGTAATCCTTGGGGACTTGTCAGATGTGCTTGGTTTGAGTCAGTTTCTAGATCCCAAAGCAGAGTCTTCATGAAAATCTTATGGCTGTAATGTACAGTAAATGGCTCTTGACTAGATTTAGAACACAGAGTTCAGGATGCTCTATACCTGACCCAGTTTGAGTCTCCATATGACATTTTGCTTCCTCCAGATGGAAACTTTGAAACCTTTTTGCACTTTTCTTATACTCGTTCTTGCTTGCGGTATCTCATTTGGATTCCCCAGACTCCGGTAAGAGGCACCACCATAAAGAGAAATTTTCTAGCTACCAGGAAGAAATTTTCTATTTTTCAAAAACTTTCTTGACCTTTCAAGAAGTACTAGTAATTAATGTTCAGTTTCCCAAACACTGAATGATGCTTGAAAATCTCTGTGGTTTATAGCCCTGCTGAAATAGCATTTTAAATTACATTAACTGGTCTATTTAACAGAGGGCAGTTATGACTCACTTGAATTGTTAGCCTGAGGGGAGGACAGAGAACATTTTAAACTGAGATTTGTCAGCTTAGATAGTTGTAGAAAGTTAGTGAATTGCCACTTGGGGGAGATTTAGAAAATCCTCAGGGATCAGGCTCTAAAGCAGCCTTGGGCTTGTCACTGTAGTACTTTACCTTGGGCTTGTCACTGTAGTACTTTACACAGCTCTCCTTTGTTTTAAGAGTACTACCTTTGTTCCTTGCCAAGCAGCATCTATACTGGGAGGTTGGTGTTCCTTCCTTGGCTTGTGTGGGTCCCCTGCCTACACCTGTGCCTCACATCCTTCTCTTTGTGTCTGCATTTCCCTGATTCTAAGATGAGTTCCTCCCTTGGTCACCTAGTCCTCCTCGGGACAGACGGCACCTTGGAGACTAGTATAGCCCCTTCCCTATTTGGGAATTGCTTCTCCATTGTCCATGACATGCTTGGACCTGGACTACTTTTGAGTTGCCACTTGATGCTGCAGAGGACAGCTGCTGAAAGAAGAGATTCTTCCATTGACTGGAATGTCAGCCACAGTCTGTTGTGTTCCTTTCCTGTTGTCCAGAAAGCTCTGCCAAGGCTGTTGTGTATCTTATTGTCAAAAAACTGTTCTTCCTTCTAATCAGGCAGGTCCAGCTGAAAACCAGGCATGTCTCACTGTTTTTGTGCCTTCTTACTTCTGGGCTTGAGAGCCCTTTCAAAGACTCATAACTAGCAGCGGATGTGATGATGTATACAAATAGCCCAGAAATGGCAGTTAGCTTGGGAACAGTCATATATAGACATAGTCATTCATTTTTTAGATAGCAGTTGCCCGTGCCATGTCTGGCTTGATCAGTTTGTCTGAAGGCTACCCCAGACTTAACTGACAAAGGAGGTACCCTGTTGAGTTTGAGCAGTGTTGATAAGGTGTACAGTGTGTAATAGGTGGAGTACTTCAGTGGCTTGGGGTCTGTAGCATAGGGCTGAAGTGATAGTAATCCAGGTGGAGAGAGGCAGAAGGATGATGTATGTGAAATACATTCATTGGTCTTGGATGTAGTTAGATGCCAGACCAGGTATTCCCTGCCCTCCTTATAGATTCTCTCAAACTTTGTCATGAACTAGAAAGCATTAGAGAATCTTTGATGGGAATTCACACCCTCAAGGACCCTGAAGTTTAATTCACACTATCCTAGGAAGCTAGGTTTGACCTGACCTTTTTGGAGCAAGCTTCGTGTCAATCCACCTTCTGATAATACCCAGGTAGCTACCCTCTGGTGAGTAACAGTCTACTAATGGCAGCTGCTTCTTTTACAGAAAGGCGGGAGGACCTTCGAGGAGGGTTTATGCTTTGCTTTTTGGATGATGGAGCAGGAATGGATGCGAGTAAGTGATGAGATGATTTTGTTTCTTTGGGGGAGGATATAACCATTTTTATAAAATACTGATTATGTGAACTTGTTTTTCTGTTGCTTCAATGTTGTAACTAGAAGATCCACCTGGGGAGTGAGAAGCCTATTGCAACATCTTGAGCTTAATTCCACTAATGTATTTGCTGGATCTTGTTCTAACATGGGAGACAGGATCCGAATGGCAACCTGAAATCAGTCAGATTATGTGTCTCTTGACATTGTATTTATCAGATTGCACAATATCCCAGAGCCGGAACTACAGAGGCCTCCACCAGCCTTTTTACCATGTTCTAGTAACAGAACACAGGTCACAGCAAGGGAGGTACTGACAGGCCAGGCAAAGCTTGCCTCCATTTGCCTCATGGCTGTGAACTTCCTTGGAGAGAGATTTTTAGTAGACACACAGCCCTGCTTGAATTTAATAAGGCTCAGGCCTTTGACTTTGAGGACCCTGGGAAAGAAATGTAAACTTTCCACTTTCTCTTGTGTCTGCCACTTCAGGTGATGCTGCCAGTGTGATCCAGTTTGGGAAGTCGGCCAAGCGAACACCTGAGTCCACGCAGATTGGGCAGTACGGGAATGGGTTAAAATCGTAGGTATACTAGAAGCCTGTCACAGGGCTCAAAACAAAATCAAGCGATGCTCCCCTCCTTGTCCCTCCATGACTGTAACTCTGGAAGAGGAGGAAAGTCAGAAAGCACTGGTGCTTTGGGGGTAGCTTACCAACTGTTGTCCAGCTGAGTTTGCTCCACAGATTGAAAAGTATGAACGTCCAAAACCAATTAGAGCAGGAGAGGCTGTAGGTTTCTCTTGGCATTGTACTCTAGGCATCGCCCCTCCCCTCCTGTTGAAAATTCTTATTTTTACCCTGTAATTGAGGATGTGAGTGATACTCTTGTGGGGAGATGATGAGGGAGTCACCTCACAGTGCAGCAGTGTTCCCTAAGCACCTGCTACACATCACCCTTTGTGCCAGGCACTGGGGATCCAGGGTAAGAGAGATGTGAGCCATCTGTCCCAGCTGACTCTGTCTCCATGCACATGTCCTACAAGGCCTTATAGCAGGAACCTACCTAATGTCTTCAAATCCCTTGGGACTTCTTTTCTTAGCCCTTGGTTCCCACTTGTTTAGTGTTTGGAATGTGTTGTTCTGGTTTTGTGAAGCCCCAAGAGAAAGATTTCTATTTCTGAAATGCTCACTTCCAGCTGTACATACCTTTGGATGGAACAAGATTTAGTGGAACTGGAGTTTGTGCAAATGGAATTATGAGTCACATTTCCAGTCTTGGTGTGGAAACGTTTTGTTTGAGAAGAGGGTGGTGGTTTGATCAGTCAACAGCATCAGGTGGGCCTCACTTGCAGTGTGCTTTGTGTGTGTGGAGAAGAAAGAGAGTACTTTCAAAGAAATTGGGGACTGGATACCTGGACTTTGTGAGTTGTCTCTCAGGGTGGAAACCAAATGGTAATAACGAGCACTTACCGTGTGCCAGGCACTGTGCTAACATCTTTACATAGATGATCTTATCTAATCTTCTTTAGAGCCCTATGAGGTATTGGTACTATTCTCATTTTCAGATGAAGAAATTGAGGTTTATGGGGTAAAGTGACTTGCCCAAAGGTGTAAAGATGCCTACGTGTAGAGGTAGGATATGAACCAGGTGCTTCTGACTGCAAAATGGAGCTGTTGTCCATTTTACTACAATCAGACAAGCTGAGGTTCAAATCTTGCCTCAGGCACTTAATTACTTCTGAGCCTCAGCTTCCTCTTTTGTAGATTGAGATTGTAATTCATACCAAGTGGGTTAAAGATTACATGCCATCATTGCTGTGAGAGCCTGGCTTCTGGCTTCTTACTTTATTTCTCCTTTGATCTTTCCATGGCAGATTCCTGCCCTGATTCAGAGGGTCTGGGTAGGGCCTAGGAATCTGTTTTTTCACAGATGAGATGAATCGTCTCTAATCACAGATAAATCACCTGGGGTTATTTTGATGATGATCTAAGTTAAGTTCCCAATAACCGAGGTCTCCTAGAGTCAGTGGAAACTCTGACTGACTTACCTGGATTGTAGGTTGGCCACCTCCTACCTGGTTCTATCCGTTTTGTGGCCTCAGGCAAACCATTTTACCTCTGTTCCTTAATTTAGAATAATGGAGTTCTAATTGCTGACATTCTCCCTTACAGAGTGGGGTTCAGGAGCAAATGAAATGTGACTCTGAAAGTGCTTAGAAGACTGTGAAATAAAGTGTGCAGAAGTTAAGAGTGTTGTCATTAGTGTATTTTAGTAGAAGACTTTTGGGAAGGTCCCATTGAGATGGAGCCATCTAGTGTTCAGAGTTACTCTGAACCAATTTTGGAACCAATTCAGAAGTTAAAAAAAGAGCTCGGGGACGTGATTTGTGGTGAGAGTAGGGCTGAGAAGCAGGAAAGCCAGCAGAGAATTTGGGGTGCTTGCTGTTCAGGCTCTAACATCAGGATGAAAGACAGAGGAAAGAAAGGAACAAAGTGAGTTTTTGCCAAATTAGGGCAAGGGCAAGCTTTGACAGAAGGCGAGATAATATGCCTCATTTTGCCACCCATAAGCTTCAGGGAAGAAGGAGGAAGACTGTGAAATTGTCAGAGGAGGGAGCATTGCCAGCATTTTGGGTACTGGGGGAGGAGAAACAGGACTTGGCAGCCCCCAGGGCATTTCTGGATAGTGTCCTGGGAGCTTCCTGAGTGTTTGGGGAAATGGGGCATGACATTCATTTGTGTGCTTGGCATGCCAATCTGGTGTGTATTTGTACGTAGAAAAGAGTAATGAAGCTTCCCACCTCCATCATCACCCTGGGGCATTATGAAAACTAATGAGATAATAGCCATAAAGCCCCAGAAGCTGCTCAGAAGAAAGGAGCTAAACAGCCCCACTGTTCAGTGGGCAGTCCTCCCACTGGTGATTCATGCTTCTGCCCTGCTCTTTGCTGCCTGGAGAGGCCTGTCCCTGCCTGCTTCTTAGATGGTTTAATGTGGCCAAACAGAAGAAGGAAGCAGTTGATTCCATTCAGAGTTTTGCCTTGTGGAAGTTAGCCTCAAGGCACAGTTACCAGAAACCCAAGGCATCCAAAAGCAGGGAGCTGCCTGTGTCATGATGAGCTTGAGATGGTAAAACAACTCTGAGACAGGAGATGGGCTATAGTTATTGGACATGAGCTAATTACAGGCCTCCTTGAATACTGTGGTCAGGAATCGTATTTTGTTAGCCCCAATGTTTTGCTGAACCTTGCATTCGTACTGTTTTTTTGAGGACTTGTGAGTGTAGGCACTGGGCTATTTGTTGTATGGTACTGCCATTTGATGAGTGGACAGGAGGGGGAGTTTGTGTCTGCGAAGGAAGGACAGGATGGGAACTGGGTGTGGTCAGCATGGAAGATGACGTGTTGAAGGTACCAGCCACTGGAGAGAAGTCGATAGTGGCACAGAGGGCACAGCAACTCTCATGTGGCTCGGATCAACCTAGAGCTCAAGGAGAGCTGGGTTACTTGTTAACGTTGTTGTCAACAGGCTTGCAGTGAAACTAACCTGAGGCTGGTGGTTGGCAGAGAACATGTCCTAGAAGGGTGGTGAGAGAGCCCTGTATGTGTGATCAAGAAGGTAGTAGCTTAAGACTAAGGAATTAACAGGCCAGTGGAAAAGCAGAGCAAGGAGTGTCAGAGGGATAGAGAGGGAACAAGGGCCGTGGAACTCAGGGCAGAGTCCTGGGACCTAGGGAGTCTTTTAGGAGAGTCCTCCAAAGGTGGTTTCAACCACATGCAGAGAGTAGAGTTACTCTGCTTTTTCAGATGAGCTTTGGAATCCCTGGGAGAATAATCTGTTTCTGCTTCCCTTTCAGGGGCTCAATGCGCATTGGGAAGGACTTTATCCTCTTCACCAAGAAGGAAGACACCATGACTTGCCTCTTCCTGTCTCGCACCTTTCATGAGGAAGAAGGCATTGATGAAGTAGGTCCCACCCCCATGGTCTGAATCACCTCTCCACATTGTTGGTTCTGCCCAGGCTGTTTTCATAGGCTGTTTGCAATGCTGGGCTCTTTGGGGCTGCAGGCTTGGAGCACATACCCCCTGTTATCAGCTGGTTGAATGAATTGGTTGAGGAGTTATGGCAGATACCTTTAAGGTGAGAGGAAGCAAAACCTCACAGCACTTTAGAGAACAGCTGTCCTGTTTCTGTGAATAAGACCATCAAGTGTCAGGACTTAAGAGTTGGATTTGCAGCCCCTCTGGATCTGCAGTTTGAATTCCATTGGGGTGGGGGAGGTGTTACCATGGAGAGTTGTTTTCTCTGGGAGTATTTTGGGCTTCCCTGTGTTTTTCCTGTATGATGGTGATTTTGTGGAATGTGCTATGGGTGCATTTTCCTTTTGAGGAAATGTGTTGCTCTAACTGCCTATGTCAGAAGCCATGAATCAGACACCTACAGAGCCTGAGCAGGTTGTGAAGCCAGGTGAGCATACAGAAAACGTCAGCAGGAAAATGACAGCTGATGCTCTGGGTCTCACTTTGGGAGTGGCTGCTACCCAGCCCCAGGGGTCATTGCTATGCTGCAAGGAAGGCTTAACGAATCCAGAATATTCTGACTTTAAAACATTTTGGTAATTAACTAACCGTGTGAGCTAAACATACGATCAGCTGATTCTCTTTGTGGCGTGGTGGCTCAGATATCTGCAGAGCTGTTTCTAGTGAGGTCTGTGCCCCCTTGTTGGGGGGATTAGGGAAGCATGTGTGAGAAATGGAGGACAGGGCTTGATAGAGGGCTAAGAGGTTCTGTAGAAAGAAAGCTTTTTTTAGGAATCCATGGCTATCATGTAAGTAGATAATTGAATTCAAACTTTCAATCTGATTTCTGTCAGCTGTGATTAAATTTATACTGGCCCTTTTTAGATCTCATCCTAAATCATAGCAAATGATTATAGTTCACACTGGGAGTGGCAGGCCATCTTTTCCTTCCATCTTTACTTAGCAAGCTAGTGGGTTTGTTTGCCTTTGTCTTTTCCGTGTGGTATGTTAGTTCATTCAGCACACTTGGAGTGAGAGAAGTGCTGCAGCTGGAAAGAGCAGGCTTCTAGGAGAAGGTAGGACAAGAAAGTGGAGCCTGGGCTGGAGTTTTCAGAAATGTTTCCTAATGAAGGACTAAGAGTGGTGAGAGGAGGATGTTCAGATCAGGAGAAGCAGCCCGCTTAAGGCTCTGAGAGCTGTGGCAGGGGAGGAGTTGGCAGTAGAGCCACCTGAAGAAAGGTGGTGGCCTCTGGATAGCTGAGAGGGCCAGGTTAAGCTTGATCTCAGGGTCTTGTTAAGTGCGTGGGACTTTTTTAAGCAAAGGTATGCCAGAATCAGATTTTCTTTTACAAAGGTCTGTGTGGTCATTACTTGGTGATTGGATTGGAAAGGTTGGAGGTCAGTGTTGGAGTGGACCAGCTGAGAGGCCCGGGCTGTGTGTAGCTTGGTGGGACTTGCAGTAGGGAGGTGAGAGGAATAGATGGAGTTGTCATCTCTTTAGGATGTAATACCCCTCAGGTTTGGTAACTGGAGTGGGGAAAAGGGGAAGGGAGAGGTCATGGATGACTCACAGGTTCTCCTGTGGATTGGGGTGGGGTGGTGCTGTTTGGAGCTGGGAAAGAATGGAAGAGGGGCAGTGTGGAAGGGAAGAGTGTGAGTTTCTTCTGGATGGGCAAAGTGAAGTCTGGGTCTGGAGTTCACTGAAGGTCTGGGCTCCAGCATTCTTGGCAGCAACCGAGGTCACCTAAAGGAGAGAATAGAGTGAGAAGAGGACCTGGGACCTGGGGCATGCCATCATCTAAAGGGTAGGGAGAGGAGAAAGTGGCAAAGGAGACGGAGAGGTGGCCAGAAAGGTAGGAGGAAAACCGGGTGATTGGTGTCGTTGCAGCTAAAGGAGAAGTGTTCCAGCGGGAGGGATGGGTGCCTGTGGGAGTGAATGCCCACGGTTCACAGTGATGCTATTGTCACCTGGGAGTGCAGTGAAGAATGGAGGCGTAGAGGTACTATAGGTTCACAGAACACAAATGGAACTTGATTCCCCTGCTGGAGAGGCTAGGTTGAGATTTCTTCCTTACTTGGTGTTAGAAGGTCACTATTTTAGATTGTACTCTAGTGTGAGCTCAGCCAAGATTTCAAAATAAAATCACTTTCAGTTGAGGAGGAATGTGTCCAAACCAGCCCCAGGGTTGAATACTTTAGCACAAAGCTTCTTAGAAACCAGCAAAATGTCTCAGAACTCTTTAACAGTTTACCACCCTTATACTTAAGATATAGAGTCCCTTTTTCCTCAGGTGGGCCATCTGGTTTGAACCCCTGAGGTGCCTGGACTGGTTTCCTCTACAGGGGGAATCCTTCAGTCAGCTCCGTAGGCTCTGCAAGGGCTGCTGGCTCAGGGAGGAGGAGGGGCACAGTGAAGCCTCTGGGGGAAGTGGCATCTGAGGTTGGGTTTTTAAGAATGTAGGATTTTTAAAAAACATTACTTAGACATTATTAAAATTAAATTCCATGTATATGGAAGAGTGTATTAAAATATATGTACAGTTGAGAGGATAATTATAAAGCCAGCCTCCACGTCGCCACCATCATAGACTGATGTTAGACCTTCTTTGTGCCCTTGCCAACTATATTCCTCTTTGCTCCCCTGAAGGAACCACCTTCAGGTAACTTTTCTGATGATCATTTCCTTCTGTTTCTCTATAATCGGTCACCTGTGTATGCATCCTTAAATAATATTAATAGTTTGGTTTTGCCTGTTTATGAATTTTATAGAAATGAACTCGTATGGTAGGGATTTTTGTATCTTGTTTCATGTAACATTGTGTTTGTGAGATTCATCCATGTTCATGCTAGTAGCTGTTAATTTTGTTCATTTTTATCACTGCATAGTATTCCATTGTGCAGTTTAATTTAGCTACTCTAGAGTGGATATTTGGGTTACTTTATACGTATTTACTGGTACATATGTAAAAAGTTTATCCTAGGATATATATGTAGGAGTGGAATTGCAGGTTGTGTTATGTATATCTTCAGATTCACTAGATAATTGCAGATATATTTTCCCAAATGGTAAGAGAATTTTTACCAAATTAAGAAAATGACTAAGGATGCCCCAAACAGGGACTTCCCATGCAGAGACCCCTAGCATATCCTAAAGGAAATAGTGATGGATGGCTGAGTCTTGGCAAGGAACAGAAACCACAGAGCCTCTGGTGCCAGGCTGTGGAGCCTGGGCCTCACTTCTGGGACAGTGTGGAGCCATTGTGGGAAGGGACAAGATAGAGGCATGTTTTGGGTGAAGGCTTTTCTGGGTCCTCCCTAAAGTGTCTGCTTGTGCTTACTCTAAAGGTGATAGTCCCATTGCCTACCTGGAATGCTCGGACCCGGGAACCTGTCACAGACAATGTGGAAAAGTTTGCCATTGAGACAGAACTCATCTATAAGTACTCTCCCTTTCGCAATGAGGAGGAAGTGATGACCCAGTTCGTGAAGATTCCTGGGGACAGTGGTAAGTAGGCCTGGAGCCTGCAGTCCCCAGAACCCGGAAGGGGTGCTCTAGAGCCACGAGTGGTGTGGGGATGGGCCAGGGCCGCCTGGCAGGATGAAAGGAGGATGTCTTTTCCCCAGGAACACTGGTGATCATCTTCAATCTCAAACTCATGGATAATGGAGAGCCAGAACTGGACATAGTCTCAAATCCAAGAGATATCCAGATGGCAGAGACCTCCCCAGAGGGCACGTAAGTGTGACTGGAAAGGGAGGGAGGCCCTAAAACTGGTGCTTATTCTCTCAGGAGGTGACTCTAAGGAAAGAGGGGAGAGGTCATTCCTTGGATTTCTCTCAGTGGCATTGTTGGAGTTGATGAAGCTGAGAGCTCCATGTCTTCTTTCCACAAGGCAGAGGGATGAATAGAAGGATAGCAGATCCTCAGCTAAGCTAACAGAAAAGATTAACAATCCCCTGCTCCAACTCCTTGATTTGACAGAATCTGAAGCCTAGAGAGGGGAGAGGAATTGCCCAGGGTTCCATGTAGGGCAGTGGTAGGGCCAGGTCAGGTGTTTGGGGCAGTGGGGGAGGGGGCACCTCTGCTAGGCATGCAAGAAAGGGCAGGATGTGGTACTACCTGAGGGTACACCCTGTCAGGGCAGCAAGAGAAGCTGAGAAGTGAGGTGGGAAGGTGGAGGGCCTGCAGAGAGTATGGCGTGCCCTTGGTCAGGCTTGTGGGTCGGGTGACGGCACTTCTCTATCCTGCTGCCTCCAGGAAGCCAGAGCGGCGCTCGTTCCGAGCCTATGCTGCCGTGCTCTATATTGATCCCCGGATGAGGATCTTCATCCATGGACATAAGGTGCAGACCAAGAGGCTCTCCTGCTGCTTGTATAAGCCCAGGTAGGGGCCTGCACACCTGGCCTCCTGTTTCCCATGGGCCAAGGATATAGCCATGTTTCTCTGGGGCATTGTTGGGAGGATGCAGTATGAGGGGCTCTGATAGTGCTGGCTGCATCTGGGCCTTTAAATGCTGTCTGCGACTGATCACAGAATCACTTCTGGGACCTGAGGAAGGGACAGAGGTGGCTGGCAGGCTGTGGAGATTGGCAAGCTAAGTTCTCTGCGACAAGAAGGGGGCCCTGCCTAGCACAATGAGCTGTCTGAGTCTCAGCTTCAGGGCCGAGGGGGCCTTTAGACACTACACAGGAAAGCAGAGGCCCTAGCTTACTGCTGAGGTTTGTTTCTCCTGTGGGATTAATGACATTCCTGGTGAATAGTGAGGTTGCTTATCAAAGACTGCAGGAGGGCAGGGGCAAGTGAAATAAGGAATCGAATCTTTTTGCTGAAGAAAGCTTGGATTTGTCTCATCACGAAAGGCCAGCACAGCTTGGGTGGAGGCAGGAAGGCAGGGTGTTTCCTGGGCTTAGGTTGGCTGCCTGCCCCAGTGCTGCCTGGGCCCTCAGGTTGCTTTTCCTGCTGTTTAGGATGTACAAGTACACGTCAAGCCGTTTCAAGACCCGTGCAGAGCAGGAGGTGAAGAAAGCAGAGCACGTAGCGAGGATTGGTAATGCCACTCCCTGTGCAGGAGGAGGGTGGGGATGGGGTTCATCTAGGGGATGTGCTTGTGGCTAAAGGCGAGATCCAGAAAAAGGCTCTGTTCACCACCCAGGGACAAGGCTGTTCTCCTGAACCATGGTCCAGTTCCTTCCTGCACATGCCAGCCCCCTCAGTACTTTTTCTTTCTAAACTCTGCTTTCTCTTTCACCACTTATAGGGCCTAATCTAAAAGTGTCAACTCTGTGGCTTGCCCAGAATGAAGAATCCCCCCCTCATACTTGTGAAAGGCCCAAATACTTGTGAAATTGTTTTCCTGACTCCTGGACAGAAATCTCAAGGCCTCTCATAGTGTTCAGGGCTTCTAAGAGTTTCTTACTGCTTATTTGCAAGTAGTGATTGGTCGGAGACTTCTTTAGCTTCTAGCTCATGCTGAGGATTTAACTCTGATTGCCTTGGGCATTTTTTGACCTATTCTGATTCATTTGCAAAGTTTGAAAAGCATGTCAGGTTTTCCTTGGGGCCTCTGTGATATGTTTCAGTGCCAGATTTTCCTTCTCGAACGGACTCTGCAGTCCAGGCACAGAGGCTTCCCTGACATTGCTTGTCAGCCATATCTCCCCCAGCTCTCCTGTTCTTCAATGGCACCTTGGGGATCTGGAAGGCCACTTGTGGCCTTGAGACTGCAGGTTCCTCACCCCTGGCACACACTTCTTGTCCAGCAGGGACTGCACTGTGGATCCAGAAGGGATGACAGAGAGTTTTGAACCTTTGCATTCCTTATCATGGTTTCTTCTGGGTTTCAGCTGAAGAGAAGGCCCGGGAGGCGGAGAGCAAAGCTCGGACATTAGAAGTACGCCTAGGTGGAGACCTCACTCGGGACTCCAGGGTAAGGCCCTGGGCCCAGGCGGCTGTTCTCCAGCATTTCTGGCATTAGGAGCCCATGTCATGTGAACCTGGTCAAGTGAAACACAGCTTTTGAGTTTGTCCCCAGTAAGGGCCAATTTCTATAGAAGTGAATTTCCAGGTGTGGTTTTGCATCCATTTGAGTTAAAGTGAGACGTTGTAGATGTGGTGTTGTAATATTACCTGCTATGGCCCAGCACATCCTCCCCTCACCTGAGGCTGATGTATGTGTCCAGGTGATGTTGCGACAGGTCCAGAACACAGCCATCACCCTGCGCAGAGAAGCTGACGTCAAGAAGAGGATCAAGGAGGCCAAGCAGCGGTGAGTGCCAGGGCTGTCCTTCGGTCTTTTAAGATTGTGTAGCTTCTGTATTGATTATTGACAGTTTGCCATCCTGTCACCAAGACAGCTTTGAGAACGCCATTAATGTGACCTCAAATGCTTGTCAAATGCCCTTTGCAGGAAAGAGGTCTTACCCTAAGCTCTCAGCTCCTCCTGAGTTAGGAAAAGGCAGGGCAGAGTGTCCACCTTTAATTGAACACCAAGCCATTCTCACTGGCACTGTCTCACCTTTTTTTTTCCTTTATATTTCTTTTTTTCCCTTTCTTTTAATTTAAAGAATGTATAAAATGCTCATTGTGTAAAACTTGAAAAATACAAACTGTTTAAGAAATAAAAATTTAAAACTCCATTATGTTTCTATCGCTTGGTGCTAACTAACTACTCTTAATTTTTTATTCCGTAATATGTTTTCATATTTATTTTCCCCTCACTGGTTACAGATATGGAATAATGCTGTAGTTTGAGTTTTGTATACATTTTTATTTAGAATGAGCATTCGTCTTGGATTATTATCTTGTCCCACCTATGCGAATCTGGAACCTTTTAGGGCTCTGGGGCTTGAATTACTGTTTTGCCTCTTGCCCTTGCCACGGGCATGGGTTTCAGGTTTCTCCTGTCTAAGTCAGTCCACTGCTCATTCATCTGCTTTTCAGCTTTCAAGAGTTTGTTGACATTAATCACACGATGGTGTCTTCTCTCATGTCTTTATTGTTCTTGTGAATTTTTGCCTTTAAAAAAATATTAATTTACTGTCACATTAGTGGAGTTTTGGGGATGGTATGAAGGTAACCTTGTGTTTATTCCAGTGTGTAACTATCTTTGCAACAGCTTTACAGTGATTCATTCATACTTCAGTGCATCCCTGTTTTGTTACTATAAAGTTAAAGTCATATGTTTTTAATTAGGGATGCTTAGAGTCAGTGTACAGTGAGTATCCCTATCAAGTCTAAGAGAGGCGATTGAATGGAGAGGCAAATCTTTTTGTTTAACGTGTCTCAAGTTTAAGCTTAACACATCTTGTACTCCCTGGTGTTTGTGTGCTAATGGGTAGATCTGCTTGTTTTTTTTGTTTTTTTTTTTTTTTTTTTTTTGTCATTTTAGAGCACTTAAAGAACCTAAGGAACTGAATTTCATTTTTGGGGTCAACATTGAACACCGGGACCTGGATGGCATGTTCATCTACAACTGTAGCCGCCTGATCAAGATGTATGAGAAAGTGGGCCCACAGCTGGAAGGGGGCATGTGAGTACTACCCAAGGAGAGGTTTTTAGCCCGTGGTGGGTAGCGGGAGGGTTTGGCCAGTGGGTGGACAGAGCTGTGTTCTCTTTCTCCCTGCAGGGCATGTGGTGGGGTTGTTGGGGTTGTCGATGTGCCCTACCTGGTCCTGGAGCCTACACACAATAAGCAGGACTTTGCTGATGCCAAGGAGTACCGCCACCTGCTGAGAGCTATGGGGGAGCACCTGGCACAGTACTGGAAAGACATTGCCATTGGTAATGGAGCTGGGCTGCTAGGCCTCTGCCCTTTCTCTTCACCTGAACTTAGGGAGAGAGAAAGAGAGAGACTGGCTTCTGACATGATGTGTGGGTGCTTGCCTTCTAGCTCAGCGGGGAATCATCAAGTTCTGGGATGAGTTCGGCTATCTCTCTGCCAACTGGAACCAGCCCCCATCCAGTGAGCTGCGTTACAAACGCCGGAGAGCTATGGAAATCCCGACCACCATCCAGTGTGGTGAGTTGGATAGTTAGAACCCTCCTCCTGACTCCTGTCAGTCTATGAACCTCTGTCTCTGTGCCGGCCTCCTGACATACCATGGACTTACAGTCTCACTAGGGATCCGAGTCTGTTTGGTGATGGCTCTGTGAGCTCAATCTTGAGGTTGTTCCAAGTTTGACCTGTCCCTTCTGAATGAGGCAGAAGGTCATCTAACCTCCCAGGCCTCTCACGCTACAGCTTGGACCAGGCTCACTGTTTGCTGTACTGTATTGTTGCTGGTGCGAGTGGATAACTGAGCCAGGATCCTATTAGAGGAAGGAGAAGGGACTGGGGGCATTAAGAGTCCATGATATTAAGTTTTCATCTTTGCTAGAATCAGTGTCCCTGAGAAGAATTACTGTTTCATGAGGAGAGGCATAATTGGAGCCAGAGTGAAGATCTTTGCATATGAGTCTAGGGCATCTTTGCCATGGGCCTGTGAAGAACCTGGATTACAGATATTGTTAGTGGAGGTGGCTGACGTTTCATGGGGATTTTTGGGTTTTCTGCAGATTTGTGTCTGAAGTGGAGGACCCTCCCCTTCCAGCTGAGTTCTGTGGAAAAAGATTACCCTGACACTTGGGTTTGCTCCATGAACCCTGATCCTGAGCAGGACCGGTAAGCACGTTCTCTAATAAGGGGATTGTGTATACTTCTCCCCCCGTCCCCCACTGTCCTCTCCACTCTTGGAGTACATAACACTATGCTTCTTGAGGTCAGTGCTCATGTTCTTACATCTCCGCCTTGTACATAGTAAGTGCCCAAGAAATAAGAATGGATGTTCATACAATAGGTGTTTGCATTTCCTATTAATTCCATGCATTGGGAACTCTGAGGTGGTTGCTTGTATGACAGACAGATGGGTTGGCTGAGGAGGAAGGTCCCTGCCCTGCTTGGAACCCTGTTTTGTCACAGGCTCCCTAGCACCTTCTCTTTACAGGTGTGAGGCTTCTGAACAGAAGCAGAAGGTTCCTCTGGGGACATTTAAAAAAGACTTGAAGACACAGGAAGAGAAGCAGAAACAGCTGACAGAGAAAATTCGCCAGCAGCAGGAGAAGCTGGAGGCCCTTCAGGTATGTGGGTCATGGGCAGTGGCAAAGCCAGCTTGTGTCAGGGCTCTGCCCCAAGACTGAACCTTCAGTGGCTTCCCTGTTCCCTCAGGCTCAATTTCAATTCCACTCATCCATGCGTGCATGCCAAAGCTTTCCAGTCCCTTCCTCCAGGTCCAGTCTTGCAACTACAGTTGCTTATTTTTTCAAAAAAGAAAACAGTTTTGTTTATATATTTCGAAGTGGTCTAATTCATTTAGAATGTATAAAAACTCTATAAAATAAAAATCCTACCTTAGAGGTAACCCTCATTAACCACATATCTTTCTAACTTGTCATTAATACCTACACATAATATACATAAATACATGTATATTTTTAATAGAAGTATGGCGATCATGCTATATATTTTATATACACACCTTTTTTTAGTGCATAATTACTTTCTTGCTAATTTTCTAGATGTGAAATTGAAAGAGTAAAAAGGTTTGCAGAATTCTGTGACTTTTTACAACTGTTCCCAAACTACCTTCCAGAAGATGTATTAATTTCTGTTCTTTACCAGCAGTATATGAGAGTATTATTTTTCAGTGTTTTTGCAAATTTGATAGGCAAAGATATGTATCTTTTAATTTCTTTCATATCTTTAAGATTGGACAATTTTTCATATGTCCTCTTATGTTTCTTTTAGACTGGCTTTTAATTTCTACTGTTTTAATTTTTTTTTTCTAGATGTGTTTGTGTTATCAACCCTTTATCATATTTATTGCAAAAGTACTTCCCTTTCTGGCTTCTGTATCTGTGCAGATGTGCTTTCGCTAACCTGTGATGTCTTATATGTACCTCCCTGTCTGGTCTGCTGAAACCCATCTGTCCTTTCTGGCCTCCTCCAAGTTTCCCCCATCCATCAGGCCTTTTTTGGTTCCTTTTATAGGAATTTATTAGTCCATTGACACTTTTTCCCAGTCTCCCAGTTGCCGAATTAATCACATAGTAGTAGCCTGTGGTTTTCTGATAGTTTAGTGTTTATGTATCTTTGTGAGAGACTTCTAAGAATAGGACTGTGGGAGACTAATGAGAGACTTCTAAGAGTAGGACTGTGACCCAGGTTTTCTATTTTATTTGCTTACTGTCCCAGAGACATAAGTGGGGATCCAAAAAGTTTGCTTGAATGTACCAAGATATGCAAATAACTTATCATGTTTGCCCTGCAGAAAACCACACCCATCCGCTCCCAAGCTGACCTGAAGAAATTACCCTTGGAAGTGACTACCAGACCTTCCACTGAGGTGAAGCCCAGGGGCATGGGAGGGGTTTTTCTCCAGGTATCTCATGCTAAGATCGATGTTCTCACTCTCTGTGGGCCTTTTTTAGGAACCTGCACGTAGACCTCAGCGTCCTCGGTCACCCCCTTTACCTGCTGTGATCAGGAACGCCCCAAGCAGACCCCCTTCCCTGCAAGCTCCCAGACCACCCAGCCAGCCCCGAAAGGCTCCTGTCATCAGTAGCACCCCAAAGCCCCCTGCTTTGGCAGCCCGGGAGGAGGCCAGTACATCAAGACTGCTTCAGCCACCTGAGGCACCCCGAAAGCCTGTGAACACACCAGTCAAGACTGCTCCCCGGCCCACTCCTCTGATGCAGCCACTGTCACCATCTCTACTGCCCAACTCCAAGAGCACCCGAGAGGTCCCTGCCCCCAAAGTCATCAAGACTCCAGTAGTCAAGAAGCCGGAGCCACCCACTAAACTTGCCCCGGTGAGATGCTTTTCCTTCTCCAGCCACCAGTCATCATCAGTGGTAGAGGAATGGAATCATGCAGTGTTGGCACTGTACTGGGGGAACCTTGGGAAGATCACCAAATCTAAAGCTTTTTTGCTGCCCTGAGGAGGGGGAGCCTAGATAGCTGAAGGGACTTGGTCAGGGGCACAGAGCAAGTTGGTTCCCTCTCCAAACAGCTCTTTACTGCTTCCTCTGAGTTTTGGTCTGCACAAACTTGAGTCAGCTCTACTAGCTTCTCACAATGTGGGCATAGGTCAGTAACCTGGTGACAGACACAGCCTTGATGGACTGTGGCAGTGGTCGGTTTGTCTCAGGGTGGTCACAGCTGGCTGGCCAGGCAGGCTAATGTGGGGAGAGTCTTCCCCCATGACAGTTTTAAGCAAAGGTTCTTGCGGTGCAGGGGCCAAGGGATTGCTTGTGTACATACCTGGTGATACCAGGTGAGGACTGAGGAGAATACAAGCCCCACTCTGAATGGCTCCTTTAGACCAGGTGATATCTTCCTGCTCCTTGAGGGCTGAGCAGGGCCCCTCCCATTCCCACTTTCGTCTTGCTCTAGGCTACCCCTGGTCGAAAGCGGAGTCTTGGGGTGTCTGATGAGGAAGAAGGAGAGGAAGAGGCTGAGAGGAGGAAGGAGAGGTGCAAGAGGGGCAAATTTGCTGTGAAGGAGGAAAAGAAGGACTTCAATGAGGTAGGTGATTGAGGCGAGGTTCCCAGAGCCTCCCTCCAAAGGCCTGCGCTCCCAACCAGTGGTCCACACCAGCTCCATTTGTGTTCATGACATGAGCCTTCCAGAAGCCTAGTTGATCTCTCAAGGACTCTCAGTCATACAGATGACTAGAAACATGGTGCCAGGTAGGATCTTGAGTGAGACTAGTTTCTGGCTCTAATCACAGGCCTGAAGTCAACACTGGTGTATGTCGGGGAACTTGAAACACTTTGCTTCCCTGTGTCTGTCCCTTACCTGCTATCTTGTTTATAAAGGTGGCAGAAAGGTAGGTACCTTAGACAGTGATTTTAGAGTGTGGCTCTTAGCGAGGCATGGTGATTTAAACTGTGTTGTAAGAAGATGTGAAGATGACGGCTGATGACCCTGAGTGGCCAGTAGCATAGAAGTCTGCTGCTTCAGTGGGGACTGGGGATGCTTCTGATGGACTATTCTCCTTGCAGCTCTCAGACAGTGCTGGGGAAGAGGATTCTGCTGAGCTGAAGAGGGCTCAGAAAGGTGAGTCTGGGGGAGGTACCTGGCAGCCTGTGGTGCAAGTGTGAGGCAAACGTGATAACCACTGCATTACAGAGACTCTTCTGTAGGGGAAGTGGAGCCCCTCACCAGCAGCAGTTTAATCCCTAAGGCTTGTGGAGTTGGCTGGGTCTGGGGCCTTGCAGCAGTGGATCCAAGTCTAATTCCAAGCAGAATTCTGAAGATAGCACCCCATTGTGGTTATTTTGAACACTAATTACATGGTGTTCACCCTGGCAGGCACTCATTCTCCTGCTCTTTGGCACCCTAGTGACAGGTGGGGCTGGAGATAGCAAGATGGCTTTGCCCCATGTCCCTGGTGTGGTGGGGGCAAGCACCGAGGGGTTCTTGTCCTCCAAACCCTGGGGACTACCTTTCTTAAGGCAGTCCTGGCTGAGTAATGGACTCTTGTCTAGTTTTCTCACATCTCTGTCCAAATTCTCAGATAAAGGGCTGCACGTGGAGGTGCGTGTGAACAGGGAGTGGTACACGGGCCGTGTCACAGCCGTGGAGGTGGGCAAGAATGTGGTGCGGTGGAAGGTGAAATTTGACTATGTGCCCACAGACACGACACCAAGAGATCGCTGGTAATGTTCCCATTGAAGGGGAGCAATAGTTTTGGGGAGGAGGTTTTCCCAGCCCCCCTGCCAGCAACCCATCCTGGGAGCCTGGAGTAGATGTGACATGATTTGTGTGTCCTCCATAGGGTGGAGAAAGGCAGTGAGGATGTGCGGCTGATGAAGCCCCCTTCTCCGGAGTATCAGAGCCCTGACACACAGCAGGAGGGTGGGGAGGAGGAGGAGACTGAGGTGACTAAGCAGGCTATAGCCATGGTGGAGCCCTCCACTTCTGACTGCATCCGCATTGAGCCTGACACTACCGCCCCAAGCACCAACCACGAGACCATTGACCTACTTGTTCAGATCCTTCGGTATGTCTTTTGTCTTCCAGCTTCAGGGGCGGGCAGCAGTGGCTCTCCACCCTCTCCATGCTTTTCTGATTTCCTGTCCCCACTTCTTTCTTGTGTAGGAATTGTTTACGGTACTTCCTGCCTCCAAGTTTCCCCATCTCCAAGAAGGAGCTGAGTGCTATGAACTCAGATGAGCTAATATCATTTCCTCTGGTGAGTCTGGCATAACCTTTGATTTCATACTCTTCATCTCCCACACTCCCCATGCTTATGATTGTTGTGCTTGTTGCCATTGTCAGCTCTAAGCCTCATGCCCTACCTCAGCCAGCTTCTCTTTTCTTCTGCTGAAAGAAGGAAAGAGGAGACTTTATGTTGTGGAGAAAAAGTGGCTTAGTTGGGTATGACTGTGGTGTGTAGAAAGCCAACTCCACCCTACCATAGGTGCTAGGAGATGAGTCCTCCCTTAAGAGGCCTGGATTGACATTTTATGACAAGTATATCCCTTTTTCTCTCTTCCAGCAGAAGGAATAAACACCTGTCCCAGGCAGTAGTCAAGAGCTTAAGCTCAAAGTGCCTAAACCTTGACTCTGGAAGGGAGGTATAGAGAAACTGGAGATGAGTGGAGATAGAGCACTGGGTCTTGTTTAACCCAGCGCGTGTTGATGTGGCACCTCCCCTAAGCAGGTCCTCTAAGGGACCTCATAGTGAGCAGCAAAAGAGAGCCCTGCCCACAAGTGGCTCAAGATTCAATTGAGACTGAGTAGCTGGTAGACCAGGTAGCTGGACACAAGGCCAGGAGCAGTAAGTGCTGTGGAAGGGGACAGGAGGGCTTTGGCAGCCTGGGGAAGACAGAGAAAGCAACGCAGTCTGGAGAAAACATGCATTTTGGCAAGTACCTGCCTGTGTGAAAGGGAGGGTTTTGAGGCAGGGACGTTTGTGAGCAAAGACTCTGTGACTGGGCAGGGGTCAGGGCCACAGGCTGTGTGGTGAGCATTTAGGGTTAGAAGGGCATGAGAGCCAGGATCTGATGTGTCTTGAATGCTGGTCTAAGTCATACTAGCTTAAACCCTGTAGGATAGGGAGCGCCTGAGAAAGTTTTGAGCTGAAGATGTTGTCAGTCTGAACCATGTCTAGGGCAGGGGTCAACACACTTTTTTTGTAGAGGACCAACTGGCAAATAATCTCACGTTTGTGAGCTATCTGGTCTATGGCAACTATTCAACTCTGCCATTATAGCATGAAAGCAGCCACAGGCAATATGTAAAGGAATGGCCGTGGCTGTGTTCCAATAAAGCTTTATTTCTAAAAACAGGCAGCCAGGTGGCTTTGGCCTAGGGCCCTAGGAGGGTAATTTTGGTAGCAGCATGTTTGGGTAGGATGGGTGGATGGGAGACGCAGTGGTAAGGAGGCTGGTCCTGTTGTAAGGAAGTCAGGGGTGAGGGAACAGGACCAGGAGCCAGAGTGGTGGGAGCGGCTTAGTGGGGTAAAAGGACTATGTTAGGTCATTGACAGACTTACTGGTCATTGACTATGGGCAAGTGACAGGGAGGAGCAGAAACCACATACTTTCCTATGTCTCAGGCCTGTGGGAATTGGAGGTTGATGATAAAGCTATTAACTGGGAGAGAAAACAGAGGTTGAATGCAAGGAAGGTGATGAGGAGAGCTTTGTATGGCGCTGGAAGTACCAGCACTTTGTTTCTGGTGATGTGCCGTGGGCAGGTGGAGATTGGGGACTGGCACTGGGAGGGAGGAGGAGGCCAAGGCTGGAGGAGATGGGGATCTGGGAATCATCTACATGAAGTGGGATGTTTTTTATATGGTAGGAAGAGCTACATTTTCTGGAGAAGTTTCAAGAGGACAGGAATGGAGACTGCAGGACTAGTTTGTTCAAGATGTTAGGCCCTCACGTGGCAGCTATGTACTTGATAAAGTTTGCCGGAGAGAAAAACACGGGGTTTTATCTCTATTCTTTTTTTTTTTTTTTTTTTTTTTGAGACAGAGTCTCACTCTGTTGCCCGGGCTAGAGTGCTGTGGCGTCAGCCTAGCTCACAGCAACCTCAGACTCCTGGGCTCAAGCAATCCTACTGCCTCAGCCTTCCGAGTAGCTGGGACTACAGGCATGCGCCACCATGCCCGGCAAATTTTCTTTCTCTATATATTTTTAGTTGTCCAGATAATTTCTTTCTATTTTTAGTAGAGACGACGGGGTCTTGCTCTTGCTCAGGCTGGTCTCGAACTCCTGACCTTGAGCAATCCACCCGCCTCGGCCTCCCAGAGTTGCTAGGATTATAGGCGTGAGCCACTGCGCCCGGCCTCTATTCTACTTTTTAAAAACTGAAATGAGGCTAGGAGTTAAAGAAACTAAGGCTCAGAGAGGTACAGAGTCTGTTGTTCAGTGACAGAGGCCAGATTTGAACCCAAGTTCGTCTTAGGAAAAGGATCTTGCTCTTCTCACGACGCTACCTTGCTCTCCCCTTCTGAGAAGAGGGGGGTGGTGCTTGGTGAGGAAGCTAGAAAGTGGTAGAAGTCACCACAGCTTTTTTCACAGAAAGCTCTACCATTCAACTTTTGCCCTTGTTTAGGCTGCTGTCACTCTCTGCAAATCCCAGGAGGAACAAACAGCTGATAGGATGGCTAGGTCTGCCTGGCATCTTCTTGTCAGTCAGATTTGTTGCTTTTGGCTTAAAGTTGTTGCCAAACTCAGAGCAGAGCCTGGGTACAGCAGGATCTCTGAGTGGGATTGACTGCTTGGCCCAAAAGAGCATGAGCTTCTGAGTCTAAAAAATAGTATATTAGCTTATTTTTTTAAAGGGAGGTATAATACCAGTTTATCAACTTTGTTTTCCTAATTGTAATGTCTAAAATCACTCAAACTGTTATTTTTTTAGTAGCAGGCAACTATTTTTTGTGCAGAACTGGAAATTTCTCATGCTATCTTGGTTTAATAGGATAATGTTCTAGATCATGAGGTGATAGACTGCAGTGGCCAGCCAGTGCTGCTTGTGGCTTTGTATTCTTCATAATGGCCTCATCATTCTCACTGGTGATTTGTAAGTCCTGTTACAAGTTTGAACTCAGAAAGTAAATTTAACCTAAAGAGGTATTACGTAAATTGTTTTTTACACTGAGATTTCATGTCACATTTCGTTCGAAACAAGTATTCTACATTTTAAAAGTTTGAAAAGCCATCTGTCTATAGAAACTGCTAATTAATGCTGCCCCACCCCTTGGAAGCTTCAGGTACTCAGGGAAAACAGTAGAAATCTGGTGCTGCAAAAATATATACTAAAAATCTGGAGGTATCTCCTGTTGGTAGGTGTTCGATAAATATTTATCGAAGAGAACTGACTTTAGTCACAATATTATTGGGTGTGACTTGGAAATGGAATACTAGAAGGGCCATTCTGAAGGTTGAAAGGGATGATTGAGTTGGGAGAATGATTCTCTCGTCCTTTTTTTTGGTAAGAATCACCCCTCCCCACAGCTTGCTTTCTGCCAGAGCACCTTGCTCAGTGCTTACCTGTGTGATCTCGTTGTCTTCCTTCCACAAGATAGGCATTAAGGTCTGTCTACTCTGGACCTAGAGAGACTGCTTGCCCCTTGTATCTGAGGTGTTCCTTCAAACCAAGCATCCTTGTGTGGAGCTGATAGGGGATACCATACCTGTCTAGAAGGTCCCTGGGGACCCATGTGAACTTCTGCAGTTGCCTTCTGGCTTCCCTCTTGACAGAAAGAGTACTTCAAGCAGTACGAAGTGGGGCTCCAGAACCTGTGCCATTCCTACCAAAGCCGCGCTGACTCACGGGCCAAAGCTTCTGAGGAAAGCCTGCGCACCTCTCAGAGAAAGCTCCGTGAGACAGAGGAGAAGCTGCAGAAGCTGAGGACCAACATCGTGGCACTCCTGCAAAAGGTGCAGGAGGTGAGATAGGCAGCCCTCTCATTGCAGCTGGACCACCTGGTCTCTCAGGGAAGGAGCCTGGGCACCTCCTTTTCCCTTCTCACAGGCATCTATCTACTCACAGGAATCCGTGGTTCCAACCCTGGCTGCACAGTGTCCTGACCAGGAGGGCTTGAGGTGGTGTGGCTGCCTTGGCCTCATCCCAGCCAGACCCACAGAACCAGACTTTCCCCCTTGTTTAGACATTCTGATGTACAACCTGGTTTGAGAACCCTCCATGCCATAAAAACAAAGAAGTTATTGCTTTTTCAGATGATGCCCAGATGGGATCAGGAAACCCAGAAGTGGGGAGTGCCCTTAGGGTGTCGGTCCTTCATCCAGGCAGCAAGCACCAAGGGTCTGCTCTGTTCCTGTCCTGTGGATACGGATGGGGTGAACCAGACAGGCCAGAGAAGGTTCTTGCTCTCACAGCCTGACAGTCTGGTGAAGGAGACTGATGGTGGGAAGTGCTATGAAGTAAATAACAAGAGTTATAGTAAACGGTGGGAGGCCCCTTAACTAGGGTGTTCAGGGGTAGTCTCTGAGGAGGTTAGGTATTTGAGCTGGGACTGGAAGCTGATCATGCAAAGTGTGGGACATGAGTGCTTCAGTCAGGGAAGAAGAACAGGACATGAGACCTGACTGGGGACTTATGGACGGTAGGAGCAGAGGCAGCGTCTGTACGAGGTGGGATTTGGTCGTGAGAGCAGGGAGATGTCACTAGAGGGGAGGGGTTAGAACCAGGCCTTCTATGCGGAGGCTTCCACAGTTGCCTGGGTGAGGTAGTAGTGGCCTGGACCTTGGGTGGTGACAGTGAGAAGGGGAGAAGTGGACACATTTGTAGTATCTGAGGAAACACACTTCTAAGGGAAACAGTCCTAACGTGGGGTGGAGGTAGGGCACGAGTAAGAAATCTGGGCATCTTCTGTGCACAGTAGATGGGAGGGGAGTGTGATCAAGCATGACAGAGGCTGACAGGGTGGAGAGGGAGCCGGAGGGGGGCACTCTGACCTCAGCCCCAGGACCTGGGAGAAGGGGGGAGGGGCGAGCCTCCCATCACCTCTGGCCCCTGGCTGACCCCTGCCCTGCTTTGTTCCAGGACATAGACATCAACACAGATGACGAGCTGGATGCCTACATCGAGGATCTCATCACCAAGGGGGACTGAGGGTGGGAGCTGGAGATCAGCTCCCTTGCCCACCTGCCCCTCAACTCAGCAGCTTCAGGGGGTGGGGGATTCATTCATGGGTTGGTGGACTTACCTTGATTTGACTGACATGGGACAATTGTGCTTTTGGAGGGAAAAATACTCTGATTCTTTGAATCTTCCTCCCTAAGTTTATAAATATTTATTTTTTAAAAGAAAAAATATGCTGTGCCTGTGAGACCATAATTTCTTTTGGTGACTCTTGGGCAAAGGACAGAGAATCTTTCCACTTTCACCACACCGGGTTGCCAAGCTGGAGCCACTTCAGCTCCTGGCTCCTCAAGAAGGTGGTGAGTCCAGTGCCATCTTAAAGTTGGAGAGGCTCCAGGGGCAGGGATGGTTTTTCTCCTAGAGGATGAACAATATGGGGCTCTGAGCAATGGCGTAAGGGAGAGAGTCCCCAGAGTGGTGGCCCCCCTGGGGGTTCACATCCATGGGACCCACCCAAGGGGCTGTGTGTCAGAGGAGGTTCCACATTAGAAGGGGCCCTTCTCACAGCTCTCCATCTCAGGTGAGGGATATGAGTGTCTGCAGAGTCATCCTGGCTGTGGCATTGTCCAAACAGCTTGGGGGAGAAAGATCCTTCCAGTCCATCTGAGTGATTTCCTTTGTTAACCATGAACAGTGAAGTTTCCTGTCTCAATTTGAGTCCCGGTTGAGGTGTAGATAGATCTGACTTTGGTCAGATCTCTCACCTGGGTAGCATACCAAATGTTGGAACTCCGCGAGATTCCTTAGGGAAGGAGCTTGTGTGTGAAAGTGCTCCTGGTGCTGAGCTGGCAGAGGCCTGCATCTGTGGCGTGGCAGCTTCAGATGGTGCCAGTTGATCTGGAGAGCCTGCTGCTGATTTTTCTACTTCTTCCTCTCTGCCTGGCCCTACTGAGCCCAAAGTCTCTGCTCTGGGACAGACATCCCTGTACTGGCTGCAGGGACTCCAGAGGCAGCTCTGCAGAAAGCACATCATGCCTTTCCTCTCTGTCCCATCACAGCCCTGGAATCTTTGTCCCTCAAGCAATTTCTCAGGGTCGAAGACAAAGGCAAAGATTGCTAAGTTTTCTCTTTAATGGCCATTGGAAGAATTCTGGTTCAATTTTCCCCAACTCTTCTCCTATTTGAGGCCTTTGGAGGTTTTCTGAGGGCACAAGAACTATGAAGATATACCATTGATCTATGATCCAACCCTCTTTGGGTGGTGTGTTTCTGGCATCTGCCCGACCCAGGTCAGCAGAGACCACCCTGCTGCTCTGTGAGGTCTGCAGACAACCAGGAACAGTGGTGAGGGATGCAGGCCATACTGGAATTGGAAGTCTTTCCCCTTTTGTACAGTTGGCCAAATATGCCTGTGACTGGTGGGTTTTGGGCTTCCCCAAACCACATCCCTGGGGAATACCGCTGAAAGAGACCATGGCCTCTTCCTGTGGAAGATTCGCCAAGAGTCTGGGGGTTTCTTGAGCTGGTGATTCCCCTCCCATCCAGCTCTCCCTGTTCATCCCAGGAAGCATGTGGTCCATTTTCATCCCCAAACCTGTTTTAAAAGCAAGTTGGTTCTGCATTTTTACCAGAGGGTAACACTCAAGTTTTTTATTTACACACATGTAATCAAAATGCAATACTATAAACTTCTACTGGTGAGACTCCTGAACTCAGTTTGTTTTCTTCTCAGTAAAATCCAGCACCTTCCTCCTCTTCATATTTACTACTGTGGCTTTAAACTATCTTCGAGGTCTTCCTCATCTGCACCATCCTCATTTTATCTTCACCCTCCTTAACACCCACAGAAACAGACTGAATTTCTTAAAATGTTTTAGTTTCAACTTCTGGATGTGCCCACTTTGCTGGGTTAATCCAACTATAGCTGTGCTCTGTTTTCCAGGCAGAGATCCTGCCATTCTGGGTGGGAAAATAAAATGCAGCAACCTACCACCTGCCCTCAACCCCCCACCCCCTGAGACAGCTGATCAGCTTGGAACTGCTTGACAACTTGGGAGGAGGGAGATGGTCTGGCTGGGAAGGTACTTTGTACAAGGCTCAAGAAAGGCCAGCAGCCATGGTTTTTAAAGAGAGGGATGAGGACTTTCTTTAGGGTGTGTTTTGTTGTTTTTTTAAGTGACACAGGCACATGGTAAACATTCAACAGTATAAAAGGCTGGACTAGGAAAAGCAAGGCTCCCTCCCACCCAATCCCTGAATTCTCCCTGGAGACAGTGTATCTGTCCCTGAGTGCCTGCACACATCTGCTCTTTTCGGTTTCTGCCTGTTTCCCCTTAGTGTAGCTTGGAGCTTGTTTCAGACTAGCCCATATGGGTGTATTTTATTCTTCTTAACAACCAGAGCATTTCGTCTTAACAGTCTCCTACTTAAAAACATTTGGGTTGATTTCTAATGTTTATGAAAAATGCTGTGATGTATGTGTATTTACTCATTAACTTGGATCTGTTTTTGTAGTGTAGGGTAAATCCCAAAAAGGGAGATGGCTGTGTCAGACAGTAGGTATATTAAAAATTCTAAGGTACATTCCCACACTTCTGCCTTCCAGAAAAGACTTCCAATTTGAACTCCTACCAGCAGTGCCCCCACCCCAGTATGTAGTCCTTATATTTTAACTGTTTACTACTCTGAAAGGTGAAAAGTGATGGATTTTGAGTCTGTTTGAATTATTCAAGTGAGACTGAGCATCTTCCTTGGCCAGTAGTGTTTCTCTTGGGTACAGGGTGATAGTTCTGAATCTTTGGTTAGGGAACTTTTTGTAAGTCAGATGAAAAGTAGCAAAGCCCTCAGGAAAATGTCCACCTTACAGGACCCCTCAGCCCCTAAGAGTCCTGGGGATTTAGGATTAAAAACCCCACTTAGGATAAATGCTGCCTAGGTCAGGACCAGGGTTACGGCATTTTCATTTACTAAAGGCAGGCTTGGGTTAGTAAGAGGCTGAGAAATGCTTCTCTAATTCCTTCTATATATCTGAGTGACAAGTGCTTTTTGCCTTAGAGGCTCCTCTGTTGTTGGGTCCAGTTCCTTGAAGCTATGTGACTTGCAGACTCATGGTTCAAGCAGTGTTGGGCAAGAGTTTGCAGATATGAGAACCAAATAAGTCTTAAACATGATAAAGCTCCAAATTTGCCATTTACATATAACTCAAGGCTTGGCCTGAGTGAGCTGTGTGCTTCCACGGGCTACTTGTCTCCGTTGGAAGGTCGTTCTGCAGCTACGTCAGGTTGTAAGGGACCCACTGACAGTTGCCAGGGTGCCTTAAGCCTCCTCAGAATTCCACTGGAGGGTTCTGGCCTTTGTTGGAGATGGAACTCTGAGGCTTCTTTGGAAACAGCCACATTGCTTTTGATTCCCAGAGCGAGTGAACAGCCAGCTTGGCCATGGGAGGCAGAGGTCCAAAAATATACACTTATTTTCTCTGCTGCTAGTTTGAGGCCTCAGACTGTCAGTTCTTGGCACTGCTGGGGGCACCTTCTCCATAGTGAGCAAGACAGACTGTGCAGAGGAAGGGCCTGGCAAGGCACCTCCCACTCAGCAAATGAGCCAAAATGTTGGCAGGCCTGTTTTTTGACTCTGGTCATTTTCACCCAGTAACTTATAATGTGTCAGGCCCAACGGGGCTGCTAGTGGGTCCAGCAGAAATTTCCTTTCCCCTTCCCTTCTCACAAGGTCTCAGACAAGTCACTGCCCACTCTGGCTCCCCATTCCTCTTCTGAAATAAAGGATTTGGGTGATGGTAGAGGTTTTCCAGCTTATTTAGTTACAGGACCAGTTAATTTATCCAGCAGCCCAGATAGAAAGCCAGTAGGATGGGGCCCCATAGCCCCTTGCTGTCCTGACCCCCCGTCTTTGCTCCCAAGATTCTCTGGTCTTGCTACCTGTAGGCCTTCAGCTGCTTATTCAGTGGCCCATATGGGGGGGATGCACTTACCCCATGGCCATCTGTTTGGCCAGTTTCAGTGCCCCCCAAGGGTGAGGGAGGGCTGAGTCTCCAGGCCTGCGCCACAGGTGCCGCTGGTACTTCCTGGGGCTCTGGCACCCTGGCAGCTGTTAGGCAAGACCTGGTAGGGGGGGTGGGCTCACTCACTGGGGCAACTTGGACCAGTGAGAGGGAGAGGATCCCACAGACAGACACATCCCTCCTTCCTTGTCTCCTCCGGACTCTGCTGAGATGCTTTCAGGGAGTCTCGAGCCCCTTCCTGCCCCAGTAAAGCAAGTTTCTTGGGGAGCTGTGGCCAGCTCCGCTCCACTGCTTTCATTTACTGTCCCTCATCCCCATCATCCGCCCCCCCCAAAGCTCTGAGCTCTCACTCCCCTCCCCACCACGTGAACCATCTGTCACCAGGCGGCGTCTGGGGCGCTGTGGTAGGCAGGGGAGGAGAACCCCCGTTTGTCAGAAGGTTGAGTTTTTGTGTTCCTTACGCTTAGTCATCAGCTACCACAGTAGACACGTGCTGAGGGCTGGTTGTAAATTCTCACCTCCGCAAAGGACGCGGCCGGGATGCCGGCACTCGGCCACCTCTTCAGAGGCTTCGGGGGTGGCCAACGCCGGGCCGGCCAACGGTCGTAACCGCGGAGAGCGCCCCCTGGCCCCACGAGACGCCTAGAGGAGGGCGTGCAACGGCGCCTGCGCAGTGTTGCTGTGCGTGGCACGTGCTGCGGCGTCCGGCGCACGCACTTCGGAAGAATCGCGAGCCTGCTGCAGGCCCGTGGTTAGCGGGGTCTCCTCATACAGAGGTACCTCCGGGGCGAGCAAGGGCCCACCCACACCCCGGCAGACGGAAAACATTTTTCGTACAAATATCCTTATGGTCGGGTGCTTTTATTAGTGCAAAGTAGAGAACTTGGAAAGGAAGCTGCGTGCTTTTCATTTTGCCTTAAAGGGCCTGCAGGTGCGGCCTCTCACGGGACCCGAGGCCAAGCTTCTGAGGCCTCTTGGGTGTTACAAGTTTGGTCCATTTTCTACGCGTTTGTCCTTGGCTTGGTTGCCGGTGTTTGTTCAAAGGTAAATATTTTAAGGTTTTCGGGTTTCCTGTCATGCTTGAGAAAATCCATACTCTTCTCTTACCCCTGTCCCCCATAAACATTGTTACATTTTGTCGCAATGTTTTTTATTTTGTGTTTCAACCTTCAGTCCTTGTGGAATATATTTTGGTGTAAGCGGTAAGGTAGGAGTCACGCTTTGTTTCTTTTCCAGGTGGAAATTCACTTATCCCAGCTCCACTTACGAAATGAACCACTTTGGTTATTGTTTATATTCCAGTCTATTTGGTTTGGACCTGTTGGGTTTGAGATGCCCCTTACACAATGGAGACATCTGTCCTCAGTTGCACAGGTGAGTCTGATGTGAGGGGTGAGGTCCTAGCTGAAGCGGTAATTTTGGACGTCATCAGTGTGTAGATGGATCACTCTCCCTCTTTGTGTTTCTTTTTTAAAATACTTTCCCAGTCTAAGAATTTATTCTCTCACATTAAATTTTAAATTGCTTTATCCAGTTCGCCCATCCCTGCGGGGGGTGGGGGTGGGGGGCGGAATCCGTTGGGATTTAAATTATAATTGCATTAAATTTAAATGTAACTTTTGGGAGCATTGACATTTTTATGATATTAAATCTCCCAAAAGAAAACGAAATGGTTTTCCATTTGTTCAAGACTTATTTTTAGATCTTCTAATAAGATTTTATAATTTCTTCATACGGGTTCTATAACTTTCTGGTTAAATTTATTCGTAAGTGTTTTATGGTTTTGTCACTATTGCAATGGGATACTTTTTTCCATCTGTTACTTACTGATTATTAATATAGAGAAAAACTAATGATTTAATATAATTTGTTTTCTGTCTTATGAAGTCCCATAGTTTTAAAAAGAAATCTGTTTTTCATAGATACAATTTGCAAACTTGCCATTATACCAATTCAATTGTCATTTTGCTGTAGTTAGAGCCTCTGAAACAATGTCGAATAATTATCCAGGTCCTGTTTCTGATGTGGATGGAAATCCACATGTGAGGGTTGGCTTTAAGTTTCCTTCAGTTTCTCTTTATCTTGGGGCCTCTGAGACTCTTCTCTAGCTGCCAGTCCTGCCTGAGTTGGGCACCAGGGGGCAGCAGTCACACAGAATGAAATGTGGCTTGTACCCCCTGGAGACTGGCTGAATTTTGTGAAATGCCTTTTCACCATCTATTAAAACTTTATGGAGTTTTCTCCTTTAAGCTGCTGTTTTAACAGTTATTTTTGTTAGACATTAAGTAGCTACAAAATAATACTGTATTTACGAAATATTTGTAAAGTTGGAAGAATATACAATGAACACTCGTTGCCTAGTTTATTATTGCTTTATAAATCCCTGTGTGTCCCTCCTGGATCCCTTTCCTCCCTGCTCTGAGGTCACCATCATCCTGAATTAGGTTCTTCTTTTCTTTATACTTTTATGACCTCGGTTTGTATTCCTAAATCACTGTTTTGTTTTGCCTGTTTCTGAACTTAGATGGACCTAACATTTACCATTCTGTACTTTGCTTTTTCTTTTCAACACTGTGTTCCAGAAATTCATCCATGTTGTTGGATATAGCTGTTAATTTATTCATTTTCACAACTGTACGGTATTTTGTATGTTAAATAACAGAGGCTGTCTAAAAGACAAGATATCTGTTTGGGAAGAAAGCATTGCAGTGTCATTTGATTTGAAATCAGACATTTCATATTTAAAGCGTGGTTTATTATATCTCAAGAAGCAGTACAATTAAAGTATGCGCCTAAACTATCGACATAGTTTTGCCATCTTAATGGTAGCTTGTTTATGCAAGCAGCAAAGAAGCTAGGAGAGGGAGTGGTGATGAAATCACAAAAGGCGTTTTCCACAGCTTGTTGAGAGTTGAATATTTTTGCTTGCAAGAAGTGGTCCAAAGCCCAGAAGAAGTGGTAGTCAGTTGGTGCAAGGTCTGGTGAATACAGTGGATGACAGAGAGTTCCAAGTCCAGCTTCTGTAGTTTGAGCAGCATTGTGTGTGTGACATGCGGTCAAGTGTTGACTTGCAAGAGGATTGGCCTGTCTCTCTTGACCAACCTCAGCTGCTTAATCACAAGCATCCTCATCATTTCATACAGTTGGTTGCAGTAGACATCCACGTAATCAATTGACTAGGTTTCGTAAAGCTCTAGTGAATAATACCAGCACTGGACCACCAAACAGATACCATCAGCTTCTTTTGATGAATATTCAGTTTTGGACTGTGTATCAGCACTTCATCTTTGTCCAACCATTGTGCCAAATGCTTGTGATTGTCAAAAAGAATCCATTTTTCATCACATGTTAACAATATAGTGTAGAAATGATTTGCTTTTATGTCATGACAGCAAAGAAAGGCAAGCTTCAAGATGATTTCTCTTCTGATGCTCATTTAATTCACCTGGAAACTATCTAACCAGCTTCTTTACCTTGCTGATTTGTTTCAAATGGGCAACTGTTGGAATAGTAATGTCAAACCTTGCTGCTAATTTACTGTAGGTTGAGATGAATTTGCTTCCACTACAGCTTTCAGCTTATCATTATCCACCTTGGTCTCAGGTTGCCCATGTGGAACATTTTCAAGATTAAAATCACTAGAAGGAAACTTGTCAAACCATTGATGTACTGTGCATTCATTAGCCACATCCTTCCCAAACACTTTGCTGATATTTCCAGTTGTCTGCATTGGTTCTACAACAGAACTTACATTTAAAACTAACAAAAATTTTTGACTTATCCATGGTTTCACAAAAATTGCTCTAAAAAAAATATTTGAAAGATAATCACAAACCAAAACGTGTGTTTGAAAGACTGAGGATGTACCTTCACAATAAAAATAAAATAGCTATCAAAATGAAATTTCAGAGATATCAACTGTCAAACTTAGTACTTAAGGAAATCAGATATTTCATACTTAATAACCTAATATTTAGGTTGACATAGTATCACTGCTGAATACCAGATAGTAATGAAAATAAATGAATTATACCTACAATTGCATATACCATAATTTTTTATCCATTCCTTTGAGATTGGCATTTGGTTTATTTCTAGTTTTTTGCTGTTACACTGCAGCCCTGAACATTCTTATTTATGTCTCCTGTTGGATGTGTGCAGGGCTTTCTCCCTAGGATATAATCCTTGGAGCAGAATTGCTGAGTCATAGGTCATGTCCATTTCAACTTTACTAGGTAATGCCAGATTGTTTTCAGAAGTGGTTGTGTCAGTTTTCACACCCCACTGGCACAGTATGTGTATGTCTTCACTTCCTTGCTTCTACTTGGTATTTTTAGACTTGAAATTTTTTGCCAGTCTGATGGGTATATAGTGGCATCTCATTGTTTTTAATTTGCATTTCCCTGATTTCTAACATTTTCGAGAACATTTTATTATGTTTATTGACCATTTAGAGTTCCTTGATGAAGTGTTTGCTCAAGATTTTTGGCCCATTTTTCTATTGTCTTTTTCGTATTAATTTTTATTTTTATATATTCTAGAGACAAGTTCTTTGTAAGTTATCTGTGTTGCAAATTTCTTCTTCCACTCTTTGGCATGCCTGAGTCTTTTGGAGAATAGAAATCCTTAATTAAAAGTGTAGAACAATTTATCAGTCTTTATGGTTTTCATTTCTTGTAACTTGTTTAAGAAATCTCTCTCTACCCCGAGGTCATGAAGATGTTGGTTTATATTATCTTCTGAAGCCTTTGTAGTTCCTTCATATACAGATGGTCTCTGACTTATGATGGGTTTGGCTTATGATTTTTCAACTTTGTGATGATGTGAAAGCGATACACATTCAGTAGAAACCTTACTTTAAGTTTTTAATTGTGATCTTTCCCTGGGCTAGTGATATTTGGTATGATGCTCTTGAGATGCCGGGCAGTGGCACTGAGCCACAGCTCCCAGCCAGCCATGTGATCACAAGGGTAAACAACCGATACTCTACAGTGTACTATATTCAATAAATTACATGAGATAGTCAGTGCTTTATTATAAAATACGCTTTGTGTTAGATGATTTTGCCCAACTGTAGGCTAATGTAAGTGTTCTGAGCATGTTTAAGGTAGGCTAGGCTAAGCTATGATGTTTAGTAGGTTAGTTATTTTTGACTTAAGATGGGTTTATTGGGACATAACCCAACTATAAGTTGAGGAGCATCTGTATAGATCTTTAGTCTACCTGGAATTGACCTTCATGGCAGTGGTATGAGGTACAGCTCCAATTTTCTGTCCTCTCTCCTTTCCGCTTTTCCCCTCCTCTCTTCTCCTCCCCTTTTGCATATGCGTATCTGGTTGCCCCAACACCCCTTATTGAAAAGTCTTTTCTTTCTCTATTGTTCTACCGTGCTACCTCTTTTATATATCAAATGTTCATTTATGTATGAATCTGTTTCTGGACTTTTATATTTGTTGTCTCTTTATGCCAATACTGCTTTAATTATTTATAGTTTTAAAGTAAGTTTTGATATCTAATAGAGCCAGTCCTCCTACTTTTTCTACTTCAAGAGTGTCTTGACTATTCTTAGTCTTTTGCATTTCCATATAAATTTTAGAATCATCAAGCTCCATGAGAAAGCCTGTAGGGATTTTATTGGAATTGAATGTATCCGTCATCAATTTGTGAAGAATTGATGTCTTTGTAAGTCTTCCAAACCATGAAGATGGTATAATTCTCCATTAATTTAGATCTTTCTTTAGTGTCTCTCAGAAAAGTATTATAATTTTCTCTTTAGAGGTCTCATATGTCTTTTATTAGGTGTATTCTAGGTACCTGCTGATTTTTAATGCTATTGTAGATGTTATTTTTAAATTACATTTTCTGACAGTTTGTTGCTAGTATATAAAAATGGAATTGATTTTTATATATCGATTATTTTAGCTATAGATTCTTTGGATTTTACGTGTCATATCATCTGTGAACAATGACAATTTTGCCAGTTTTCATAATTTATATATTTTTCTTGCCTAATCACATTGGCTGTGACTACTATGTTGAATATAAAGGGGAAAAGTGGGCACTTTGTTTCCTATCTCACAGGAAAAGCTGTGTGTGTGTGTAGCTATAATTAATCAGATTATGGAAGTTTCCTTCCATTCCTATCGGTAAGCATTTTTTTCCTTTTAAATATCATGGATGGATGTTGAATTTTTATCTGAAGTGCTTTCTGCATCCATTGAGATGACCACATAGCATTCTCCTTTAATTTATAAAAATGACATTGTTTAGTTTTTATCAGGGTAAACTAATCTTGCACTTTTGGAGTAATGATGATTAGTATTTTCTATGTTGCTAGAATTGTTAATATTTTGTTTTGAATTTTACCATTATGAGTTACACTAGCTTGTAATTGTTTCTTCTTGTTTCGGTGACTGGGTTATGCTAGCTTTAAGAAAAAAGTTTGGGAGTGTTCCCTCTTTCCTTATACTCTTGGATTAATTTTTGTAGGATTGGAGTTATTTCTTGGTTGTTTGTGTCTGGGGTTTTGTGGTGTATATGTTGAGGGGTTATTCTTAACTGATTTAAGTTTTTAAAAAATGGATATAATACTATTTAGATTTTTCTGTGCTTTTGAGTCAGTTTTGTTGTATTTTCCTAGGAATTATCCATTTCATCTTAGTTTTAAAATTCATTGTCAAAGGTGTTCATAATATCCTTATTTTAAAATGTTTCTGGTATCTGTATTTAAGTCCCCTTTTTATTCCAAATATTGTCTTTTAGTTTATTTGTTTCCTTCTCTCTCCCCTACCTTCCTCGCTTTGTCTCTCTTCCTGATCAGTAATGCCAAAAGTTTGTCAATTTTAGTTTTTCAAAGAATCAACCACAGCATTTTTGGTCCTTTTTATCAAGTTTGTTTTCTACTTAATTTCTTATTTCCTTTCTTTGAGTTTATCCTAATGTTCATTTTCTTACTCAAATTAGATTTTAAAGTCATTTTTTATAATATGAGCTTTTAATGCTGTCAATTTCTACTGAAAGTACTGCTTTCCCTGTATCCTGAAAGTTTTGATATATAGTGTTAATTTGTATTTAACTGCATTTTCTGATTTCTGGTATTTTCTTCCTTGACTTATGAGTTATTAAAAAATACATTTCTTAATGTTCTATTATGTTTTTGTCTAATTATCTTTTTGTTACTGATTTTGAACTATCTTCATTGCAGTCTGAGAATGTGGCCTATATACCAGTCCTTTGAAATTTGCTGAGGCTTTATGACTAGCCCAAATGTGGTTAATATTCATAAATGTTCCATGTGCATTTCAAAAACATGTATTTTGCAGTTACATGTAATGCCCTGTATGTACCCATTACATCAGGTTTGTTAATTATGTTGTTTGAAACCTTACTCATATTTTTTTGTCTGAGCTCTCATTGCTGGGAGAAATGTTAAAATCCTCCATTATGATTGTGGATTTATCTGTTTCTTCTTGTGATTGCGTCCATTTTACTTTATATATTTTGAGATGTTATTAGATACATGAGTTTTAGAACTTTATGAATTTTACCTTTTATCATTATAAAGTGACCTTTTTTTTTTTTTTTACTTCTAGTAGTTGACATCTAATAATATATTTTGCCCTAAAGTCTACTTGTTAGCTGTAACCTTGTAAATAGCATATAGTTGGATTTTATTCTTGGTTTTTTTGTTGTTGTTTCACCTGATGCATTCAGGTTACTTAAATTTTGTGTAATTACTTGGTGTAACGTTGATTTTTTCTGTCCTCTTATTTGTAATCTTTTTTCCCACCTTATCTTTGTTCTTTTTTCCTCTCCTTTCCTACCTTCTTTTAGATTGAGATTTTCTTCCCTACCTTCAATGTATTTCCTCTTCTGTTTTGGATATTATTTAGATGCTGTTCCTTTAGTGATTATCAGATAAGTTTTGCATAATATTTAACTCATCAAAGTCTAATTCCACAAGACACTATTAATATTATTTTAATAAATGTTTATTAATATCTTTGTTTTGGTTTGGAAAATATATTAATATTTTGACTGACAAGAATACTAACACTTTTACTTCAATTTTGGAGGTATTACTTCATTGTCTTCTATCTTTTTTTTTTTTTTTGAGACAGAGTCTCACTCTGTTGCCCTGGCTAGAGTGAGTGCCGTGGCGTCAGCCTAGCTCACAGCAACCTCAAACTCCTGGGCTCAAGCAGTCCTTCTGCCTCAGCCTCCCGAGTAGCTGGGACTACAGGCATGCGCCACCATGCCCGGCTAATTTTTTCTATATATTTTCAGTTGTCCAGATAATTTCATTCCATTTTTTTTAGTAGAGACGGGGTCTCGCTCTTGCTCAGGCTGGTCTCGAACTCCTGAGCTCAAACAATCCGCCTGCCTCGGCCTCCCCCGAGTGCTAGGATTACAGGCGTGAGCCACCGCGCCCGGCCTGTCTTCTATCTTTTGTCAATTTTCAGTATAAAAGATGCTCTTTGAAGGTGATTTTTTTTAAAAAGCCTAATAGCTTTTAAGATTTTGTTGTCTTAGTGATCTTGCAATTTCATTATATTGTATTTAGCTGTGGATTTTTTTTTTATTTACCCTAATTAAGATTTGTTGAGCTTAACTCTGTTTTTCATGAGTTCTTGAAACTTTTTTAGCCATTAACTAAAGATTGCTTCCGCTCCATCAGAAAATAAAATCTCTTTTCTCCTCCTGAAACAGATCAGACATGTGGGACCTCCTCGCTTTATCTTCCATGTCTCTTCTCTATTTTTTGCTTCTTTGTGTCTCTGTGTTGTATTCTGGATTTCTTCAGATCTCAAATCCACATCACTAATATTTTCTTTGGCTGTATAATCTGTTATAAAATTATTCACTGAATTATTTTTAGTGATTTTTTTTTCCTGGATATCTTTTAGTATTTTTTGAATATTTACTCTTTACTCATTTTTAAGCTGCCCTTTTGTTTCTAGGAATATATTAAACATGCTTACTTTCTATTCTGTATCTGATAATTTCACTATACGGAGGAGTTTTGTGTCTGATAATGCTGTTATTTCCAGTTGTCTTTACTCACTGGGGGCTTGCGTCCTCGCGAGTTTAAAAGATTTTGTACTGTGAGCTGCTCATTTTTCTTGCAACTTCATATCTAGGGTTCCATAATGCCTGTAATAAAGGGGAGATCCTTTAGAGAGGACTTGGTTGCTTCTCTCAGGTGACTGGGCACATCACCAGTTTGGGACCACGTTATATTCTGTTAATGGTTTACTGGACCATTCAGAAAATCTGTATTTGGGCTGCAAAAGTAACTGAGAGTCCACTCCTAATTATAAATTCTTAGCCGATTTTCCTGCTCTTCTCAGGACCAACCTTTAACGTAGTTTTCCTTGTGTTTTACTTTGGATTCACCATTACATTGAAGGTTGAGGGGCCCACCTTTCTGAGAGAAATCTGTTAGATGCCCTACCTTGGGAGGGTCTTTTGAAGCAATGAAAACTTACAGTTAGGCTCACTGGGCTTAGTAAATGACTGTAAGGTTAAAGACTTCAGAGCTCTTCTCTCTTCAGGTTTCCATACCCTGTTAATATTTGGCCTGAGTATTCCTTGCATTCTTTCCGGTTAACGGGTGCATTTAAGATTTAAAATTTTTTTATCCAGCATGTCTAGTTTCCCACAAAGTAATATTTTCCAGGAACCTACTCCACCATATTGCCAGAAAGAAAACTTGTCCTTGAACCAGCTAATATAATGCACGATTTACAATAAAAAGCTTCCCAACATCGAGCCATTCTTGTATTTCTACAGTAAACCTGATTTGGGTTTGGGTTCACCAACTTGGGATATCAGTCTTTTGTATGTGGTTGGATTCTACTTGCTATTGCTTTATTTGAATTTATGAGAATTCTTTTCTTACGTGAGATCAGACTGTATAATTTCTTATATTTTAGCACTGTCTCTATCAGGTTTTGTTGTTTAGGTTATTATGCATCTTGGTTAGCTTCATAAAAAAGAGTCAGTTAAAGAGCATTGAGGTCATCTCTGGCTCTGTTGTTCTCTGTTACACTTTGAAATTTGTCTCTCTGGTGTCTTCTCCTCCCTACTCCCCTCACATTGAGCCTCAGCCCTGGAGATGAGGGAACCTCAGGCCTCCTCTTTCTCCTTCCAGATTCTTTCAGACTTCTACCCCATAGTCTGTCAGGTGCAGCCTTTGGGCTCTGGAGTTTGGGGGCAGCAGGATCATCCTGGGTCCCTGGGTTCAGCTCTTCCTTAGTCCTGTCTCTGTGGCTTCCCTCACAACTTGGTAGTGCAGCCATGCTCCCTGGCTGCCCATGTATTGACCCCTGAGCCTGTGCTTTAGCTGGTCTTCCTAGCCTGGAATTAATTCATTCAGCAACTATTTATTGAGCCCCTATTATGTGCTAGACACTGGGGATGCTACAGTGTATGACACATACAAGATTCCTACTCTCCTGAAGCTCACAGTCCAATGTGGGTAGGGAACACAGACATTAAACAAGCAAGTACAATACATGGCACGCCACATGGTAATATTAATGCAGCGGAGAAAAAGGAAGCTGTTTGTCAGTGTCTTTCTAGCTTGTTTGGGCATCCACAGGTCAAGCCCCTCCCACCCCCCTGCCAAGTTCTTCTTTTTTAGAATTCTTAAAGCCATTTTTTTTTTTTGGTACAATTAACTTGGCCATATAAATTTCACAGTCAACTCGTCAAGTTTTTTTAAACTATATTGTAGGATTTTGATAGGGGTCATGTTGAATTTATATAGATTTGGGACTGATGTAACTGATGTTTGCCCATCTGTGAAGATGGTATTTTCCCTCTTCACTCACGTCTCCTCTGTCATATCCAGAAAGGTCTTTTTAAATCAGATGTATTCTGTGATCCCTTATGGCCTATGTTGCAGAATCCTTTTTTCTGTTACCTTTTCTACTCAGCGATGCCTGGTATATAGGAGACCACGAATGTAGGTCCATCTTGTGTCCTGCTGGTCAGAGTGGTCTTTCTAGAACCTTGCCCTGATGTCAGTCCCTGTTGAGAGCTCTACCTGGTTCACTCCAGGCTCTTTGGGTCCCTTGCTTTGCCTCAGTAGACTGGCCTTTGTCCCCTCACCTTGTGGGCCCCCTCCACTGCCCTCTGGGTCAGGTCCATCCTGGGTTGCCTCCACCCTCCCCCTTCTATTCCAGTGAGACCTGCCCCTCCACATCCTCTGCCGGACTCCCCAGTGGCCACCTCCCCACAGATGGGGAAGCAAGGGTGAGGAGGGAGCTCTGCAGGGCCAGCTCTGGACCCCACAGTGCTGGGGCATCGATGGTCAGAGCCCTGGCTTTGAGGCCCTTGTGGTACCGTGTCCTACCCCAACCCCTCACCTGGAAGCACTGGTAGTGGGAAGAGCACAGGCCAGAGCACAAGCCACTCTGGCTGGCTATGAGGAGCTAGTGATCTGAGTTGCCTGGCAACTGAGGCAACAGAAGCAGCCCAGGCCACGGTTGTCAAGCAACAACAGAACTCACAGGGTGGGCCTTCCCTCTCGGAGGTCTCACCCTAGATGGCTCCAGGATCTGAAAGATAGGAGGGGCTGCTGGTGGCCTGCACGTGGCTAAAACACGCCCCTTCTAGGGGAAGGGGGTGGATCTGGGTCCAGGCCAGCCCTGTGGCAGTGGCGTCAAGACAGCCCCTGGCAGGGGTGCTACCCCTCCCCTGAGTTTGTGCCAGGTGGTGCTGACTCAGCCCTATGGGTAGCCTTCCTGGCCCAGACCCCCGGACAGACCTACCTTTGCATGTTCCTCTTCCCATGCCACCTTGGGCTGTCACTTGTGCTGTCAGCCTCCTCCACCCAGCCACCCAGCCACAGACAGATTCAGGGACAGAGCAGTGGAAAACTCCAAAGCCAAGGTTTTTTATTACCAGTCAAAAAGGTGCTCGCTCACAAACGGTATTGGGGGAGGTACATCCCACAGCTCTGCAGGGAGGCCAGGTGGGGCCACCCTGCCCCGCCCCGCCGCACCCCACCTCTCGAGTGGGCATCGTAAGGCATTTCACACGGTGTTTTCACTTTTGTGTTTTTATAAAAACAAAACCAGTCGTGGAGTAGAAAGAAAAACCCTGCAGTGAACTCTCAGGACTTAACTGAAGTAGGAAAGGTTGGAGTGGGAGGTTCTGAGAGGCTGTGACAGTGGCCATGGTGGTCCAGTCCCTTGGGTTGGCAGAAGCCGCTGGAAGTGGTTACGAGGAGAGGACAGGGCACAGCTGACCAGGAGGGCCAAACTCAGACAGGCATACCCTGTCTTCATCATTTTTTTCATTTTCACATACCATAGAAATTTAAGCAAAATATATATATATATTTATATATCATATATAAATTAGGCAAATAAAGAATTCAGGGGGCACTGAGACGGGGCAGCCCAGGAGCTGCCTGAGGACAAGGCAGGATGCTGGGTTGCTGGTGCCCGGTCTCCAGCCCAGGCTGAGCTGAGGGATTGTTCATTATTGCTGATTTGGGGCCTGGGTCTTGGGGTGGGGAGCACCTGCAGGCCCTGCCTTCCAGCCCTTCCTGGCTTCTTGGGGGCCAGGGAGCTGCCCAAGCATGGCCCAAGCTAGGCTGGGGGCTGCTGCCCTCAAATCCACAGGGGGATGCCCTCAGTGCCCCCTCCCCATCAGTGGGCTGTAGATCCAGAAACTCCTTGTGCTCTGCTGGGCCAGGGCAGCCCACCTTCCGTTCTGGTCTTTGTGGGGCCCTGGGCTCCTGGGGGTGGGCAGCTCAGATACAGTCGGGGCCTGGCTATATTGAGCTACAAAATGCTCCCAACTCAAATGGGTCTGGCTTCCTGATGTTTTAAAAAGAAGGGGTTCTTGCCAGGACACTTTTGTGGCAAGAAAGCACACTTGGAAAGCTGTCTGCTAAGTGCTGTTCTAAAAATATTTACTAAACATCAAGGCTGGAAAGAAATGGAGATCATTTTTCTAAAAAAAGTCAAAAGAGGCTCCCTAGGAGGGGCCAGTTCCTCCCTGGGTTGGGGGCTGGTGACTTGGGCAGCCCATGGCCTGGGCCAGCAGGCCTGAGTTTTGGTGACTGGGAGCTGGGGTTCTGATAGGGCCCAAATCCATAACGAAGGGGCACGGGTGACCTGGTGCACCTGGGGGCTGGAAAGAACCCGGGTCAGCCCTTTCTCCTTCCAAGGCGGGAGCCCAGAAAAAGTGTTAAAAAAAAAAAAAAAGGAAAGGAAAGTGGGGGTGGCGGGAGAAGGGCCATTCAGTACTAAGTTTAATGCGTTAAAGAAAAGGTGGACCCAGCTGTGCAGGCGCCTGTATTTGCTGCAGGGGTGGCGCTCAGAAGATGTTGGGGCACATGTGCCAGTCTTGCCTCTCCTTGGCCTCCCAGTAGCCGCCCTTGTATATGCAGGCCATCTCCCCAGTCAGTGGGTCCCGCCTCTTCTCGAACCACAGTGGCAAGTACGTGTCCGCCTCCTTCTCTGCTGGGCGGGCACAGCGGGCGGTTGGTGGGTGGGGGCTCCCTGGGACCCCGCCCCTGTCCCCGCGGAAACACCCCTCCCAGCCCCGGGCACCCTCCGTGCCCGGCCTCACCTTCTTCTGTGCTGCAGCCGCTGCTGGGCGCACAGGTCTCCAGCCGCCGGCGCCGCGACGAGCGCTGCTTCTCCTCCAGCCGCTGCTTCTCGGCGTTGGCCTCGTCCCAGAGGCCCTTCTCCATCAACCGCTGGTCGGGCCGCAGGCGGCTGTCAGTGGGCGCCACACCCTCCTCAAGCTCGTTGAGGGTCAGGGCCAGCTCGGAGAAGTAGTACATGTTCTCCGCATTCTCCCTGCGGCAGTGGGGGCAGCGGGGTGAGCAGGACCTGCGCCCTATCCCCCGGCCACCTCTCTCCTGCCTGGCCCTGCACGTCCTCGCCCTCCAGCTCTCCCTGCCCAGGGCTCCCTCTGGCCCTGGTGGACCTTCCCCAGCACCCCAGGTCCTCCCTGGATGAACCGACCCAGCCAAACCCAGCCGCTGCAGGCAACTTGCTTTTTATCCTCTGCACCTCACTCCACCAACCTGCAGCTGTTTTGCCACATTAGACTTCCCTGGGAATTGCATAGCTTACTGTCTTTCAGCTTTTCTAGTATGTGCATTTTGAGGCTATACATTTCACTCCAAGTACTGCTTTAGCTGAATCTCACCGCTTTTGATATGTATTATCTTCATTATTCAGTTATAAACATTTTTATTTTCATTTTATCTTTTTTGACCTATTGGATTAGTTGAGAGCATATTTCTTAAATTCATAAACATATGGCAGTTTTTCTACTCATTGTTTTTCTAGCATAATTGTCTTGGAGTCAGACAACATATTGATACTTGGCATAATTTCAGTCCTTTCAAATTTATGTCCTGGTATATGGTCAGGTTTTGCTCATGTTCCATGTGATTGAAGAGAATGTGTTTGCTACAGTTACTGAGTGCAGTGTTCTATAACTAGTTCTGTTATTCAAACTTTCTGACTTTGGTTGTAAATTAGTCCCTTTCTCCTAATAATTCTATCAACATTTTGCTGTATATATTTTAAAGCTATGTTATTAGGTACATTCAAATTTAAAACTCATCTTCCTGGTGAACTAAACCATCATTATGAACTGTCCCTCACCTCTAGTATTAATACTAATTACTTTTCAAAGTCTGTTTTGTGATATGAATGTAACTATACAAGCTTTTGTGTGGTATTTCTATGGACATATCTTCTTTTATTCCAATTTTTGTTTTCTTATTTAGATATATCTCTTGCAAACCACATACAGTTGGATTTATAAAAACTTGTCTGAAATTACTTAATGTAATTATTTATACAGATATGTTAAATTTAAGTCTGCTGTCTTATTTTTTCTTTTTGTTCTGCCCTTTAAGGACCTCACACATTTGGATTAGTTATAATCCTTGGTACACGACACCCTCTTTTTATTGTGTGGCCTGATTTTATTAATACAGTACTGCTGCCCTAAACAAAAAGGTAGAATCTTGACAAAAACTTATGTCTAACTATGTGGAAAACCCAGCAATCTATCCCCTGCTTAGACAGCCGTCAGCAAGTCTCCTGGGTTCTGAGTCCCTTGCTTTCCTCTTAATAAAATTTTATTGCATCTTTAAGTATTCTTAAGTCAGTGTTTCTTTCTTTTTCTCTCTCTCTGTACACATTCATATACATATATTTTACATGTTTTTAATTGTATAGAAAGAATATAATGATATATGTAACTTTCTGGGGCTTTTTTTTTTAAAGTATTCTATTGCTAAGGTTTATCTATATTGTTTCATGTTGTGGGGGTTCATTTGTTTTAACTAGTCTGTATAACATTCTGTCATGCGAATATACCGCAGTTATTCATTCAATAAGTTTGGGTTGTTCCAAGTTTTTACTATTGGAATAGTCTCATGCATGTTTCCTATTGTACATTTGCAAGAATTTCTCTTGAGTATTTCCTAGAAGTAGAATTACTGGGTTATAGAGTATGTGATGGTTTATCTTTAGGAGGTAAGGCCAAACTGTTTTCCAAAGTGTTTGTGCCAATTTATACTCCCACCAGCAATGTAAAAGAGATACCGTGGATCTACATCTTCTTCAACACTTGATATTATCAGATCTTTTCATTTTTGCTAATGAAATGAATATAAAATGGCATCTCATTGTGGTTCTGATTTGCATTTCCCTGATTACCAATAATGTTGATTATGGTTTTCATATGACTGGCCATATATGTTTCTTGTGTGAAATTCTTGTTCATGACTCTTGCACATTTTCCCACTGGATTATTTTTGCTCTATTTGTTGTTCAGAAGGTCTTTATGTATTCTTTTTTAATTATTAGTTTTAATTGAGATAAAATAATCCTTTTTAGGTGTAGGTACTATGATTACCTTCTCTAAGTTTATACATTGTCTTTTTATTTTCTTTAAATTGTTATTTTTTTATTTTTATTTTTTTTTTGAGACAGAGTTTCACTCTGTTGCCCTGGCTAGAGTGAGTGCCGTGGCATTAGCCTAGCTCACAGCAACCTCAAACTCCTGGGCTCAAGAGATCCTACTGCCTCAGCCTCCCAAGTAGCTGGGACTACAGGCATGCACCACCATGCCCGGCTAATTTTTTCTATATATGTTTTTAGTTGTCCAGCTAATTTCTTTCTATTTTTTTTTTTTTTTTTAGTAGAGATGGGGTCTTGCTCTTGCTCAGGCTGGTCTCGAACTCCTGAGCTCAAACAATCTGCCCACCTCGGCCTCCCGGAGTGCTAGCATTACAGGCATGAGCCACCACGCCCGGCCTAAATTGTTTTTTAATGAACAAAAAGTTCTCTTAATGAACAAAAGTATTTTAATATACTCAAATGCCTCAGTGATTTCTCGTGTCTTAAGATATATTTTATTAAGGTCTCAAAGACACTCATCTATATGTTTTACTTAGAATTATTAACTTATTGTTTAACAAAAAGTCAGACTTAATATTTACTGTAATAAGACCTTTATCTGAAGTTGATTTTTGTTACAATGTAAGGGCGCGATTCAGTTCATCTTTTTCCATTTTTTCCCAGATCCACTTTTTCCCAGACAACCATTTTTTTCCCAGATGCATTTAGTCAACAGTTCCATCTTTTCACATGATCTGACATGCCACATTTGTTGTATATCAGAGATACATACATCTTTTAGACTTTTTTGATCATGACAGCTTTATAATACTATCTTTCTATCCACGAACATTGTAGCTTTCTCCATTTATTTAGCTCCTTGACATCTCTTAGTAAAGCTTTATTATTTTCTCCACAGAGGTCTTGAATATATTATAAGATTGATTAATATTACAAGGTTCTTGATGTTCTCTGATGATAACTGTTGCCTTCTCTTAAATTGCATTTTTCTAGTTGTTTGCTGTTAGTGTATAGGAATGCAACTGACTTGTATATTAACCTTGTATCTTAGGCACCTAAAATACTTTTTGTCCCATCCAAGTACTAACCAGGCCCAACCCTGCTTAGCTTCTGAGATCAGATGAGATCGGGTGAGTTCAGGGTGGTGTGGCTGTAGACGTTTTTCTGAAATCCATTTTTACTGAAATCTGTTATTATGGTGAATTACTTTATGGATTTTCTAATATAAAATAATTCTTGTGTACCCAGATAAATTCAACATGATTGTAGAATGTTATCTTCTTCATACACTGTTGGATTGGATTTTCTGATATCTTGTTCTGCATATTTGCTTATATATTCACAAGTGAAACAGGGTAGAACTATTACTTTCCTATTGCTATCTTAGCCTGGATTGGTATGATGGTTATCCTGGCCTCACAGTACAGGAGATAATATTTCTTCTTTTTTTATGGTCTATAAGACTTTATATAAAATTGGCACATTTCTTGAAAAATTGGTGGAATTCACCTGTAAAATTATCTGGGCCTTATGTTAAGTTTTAAACTACTGCTTCAGTTTCTTTAATTATTATAGGACTATTCATGCTTTTAATTTGTTCTAGAGTCAGTTCTTATAAGTTATGTTAATATTTTTCTAAGAATTTGGCCTTCTATCTCTATACTTTACATGTCATATTAAACCTTTATTATTATTATTTTTTTGAGATAGAGTCTCGCTCTTTTGCCCCTAGCTAGAATGCATTGGCATGATCATAGCTCACAGCAACCTCATTCTCCTGGGCTCAAGTGATCCTCCTGCCTCAGCCTCTTGAGTAGCTGGGACTACAGGTGTGTACCACCATGCCTGGCTAATTTTTCTATTTTTAGTAAAGACAGGGTCTCACTGTTGCTCAGGCTGGTCTTGAACTCCTGAGCTCAAGCCATTCTCCTGCCTCAGCCTCCCAGAGTGCTAGGATTACAGGCATGTGCCACCACACATGGCCCGTTATTAATATTTATTTCTATTTTGCCAGTATTTTTCTATTTTGTCAGTTGCTTTTTCCCTCAAAGAATCAAATTGGCTTTATCAAACTTTTTTATTTTGCCTTTTTCTTTTTTATTGATTTCTATTCAAGTATATTTTCCTCTTTCTTTGGGCTTATATGTTAAACTTTCTCTAATTTCTTAGAATGGAAACTCAGAAAAGGAAAATCCTCAACATTAAACTATTTAAGGCAATATATTTCCTTTGAGGCATTGCCTTTTGTTGCATCCAGCCAGTTTTGATCTCTTTCATATCATTCAGTTCTAGGTATTTTAAAATTTCCATTCTAATTTATTTTACCCGAGTTATTTAGCAACTTAAAAGTTTTTTCTAGGCTGGGCATGAGGGCTCATGCCTATAATCCCGCACTCTGGGAGGCTGAAGTGGGAGGATCGCTTGAGGCCAGTAGTTCAACACCAGCCTGGGCAACATAGTGAGACCTCCTCTCTCTCTCAAAAAAAAACCCCCCAAAACCTAGGACTATATGCACCTGTAGTCCCAGCTACTCGGGAGCCTGAGGCAGGGAGATCGCTCGAGCCCAGGAGTTTGAGGTCGCTGTGAGCTATGATCACACCACTGCAGAGACTGGGCAACAGAGCAAGACCCTATCTCTTAAAAAAAAAAAAAATTCTAAATGTGTGGGGATTTTTTTTTTTTTTCATCATTTTGTTTGTAACTTCTAACTCAAATGTCTTTTCACCGATTGTGGTCTGTGTGCTACCTCTGTAAATCTGAGGCTTTCTTTAGGGATTGGTATATGATTGATTTTTACATTCATTCCATGTATACTTGAGAAAAAATATGTTCTCTGTTGCACCCATAAGTCTTTATATATCTTGTGTTGTTTTGATCTCCATATCCTTGCTGGGTTTTGTTTTTTGTTTTTTCCCATTTGACCTATCAACAACTGAGGGATGTTTTGAAACCTCTCATTCTTCCCTCGTGGTGATGGATTTATCGATTTCTCCCTTAAGTATCAATGTGAGCTTTGTATATTTTTGAGGCTGTTTTATTATATATATATAATATTTGAAACTATTATATTTTCTTAATGAACTCAATTTTTTATTAAAGTCTATTTTACCTGATATTATAGCTTTTTTTGGTTAGTATCTTCTTGATATGTCTTTTTTACTTTCAGCCTTTGCACAGCTTTATGTGGTGGGTGTCTCTTAGAAGGGGCATGTATTTGGATTTTTAAAAATCCAGTAAGTCAGTATTTTGCCTTTTAACTGGGAAGCTTTATTTATTATAATCATTGATATGCTTGGGCCTATTTCTACCATGTTAATTTACTGTTTTTGTTTGTCCTACTTTTTCTCTTTAATCTTATATTACTATTTTAGGAATCTTATGTCTCTTCCTTCTATAAGCACTTAGCATTTCTTCACACCCTTGGAGTCCCCCTTTTCCCCAAATCCCATCCTGCTGACATTATCTAGACTTCTAATTTTGCATTATTATGGGCTTATTTTTTTCTTTTTCTTTGGTCCTAGTAATTGTTAAAAAAAAAAAGCAAAACACTTTTATCCCATGTATCTATTTCAATGTCATCCGGATTTTTCCCCTCCCCCTTTTAAAGTACCATGTCCAATACTCTTTTCATTGTGGGTTTTTGTGTGGAAAAACTTCTGAGGCTGTATGCCTAAGGATATTTTTTACTTCTTGTAGCCATGCAGGGAGGGACTCTGTCATATTACCGTATTTGAATTATAGCTTGGCCGGACAGAATATTCTACTTTCTAATTTCATTTTTTTCCTAACTTTGAAAATACTACTTTAATGTCGGTTGTTGAAAAATCTGATGTCAATCTAATTCTTTCTCCTTGACCAAAACCTTTTTTTCCTCTCTGGAATCTTTATAATTTTCTTTTTGGTATTTTTTTTTTTTTTAAGACAGAGTCCCACTCTGTTGCCCGGACTAGAGTGCCATGGCGTCAGCCTAGCTCACAGCAACCTCAGACTCCTGGGCTCAAGCAATCCTTCTGCCTCAGCCTCCCGAGTAGCTGGGACTACAGGCATGTGCCACCATGCCCGGCTAATTTTTTCTATATATTTTTAGTTGCCCAGCTAATTTATTTTTAGTAGAGATGGGGTCTTGCTCTTGCTCAGGCTGGTCTCGAACTCCTGAGCTCAAACAATCCACCTGCCTTGGCCTCCCAGAGTGCTAGGATTACAGGAATAAGCCACTGTACCTGGCCTCTCTTTGGTATTCTTAATTTAGACTATAGTGTGGTCTGGGTGAATGTTTTTCTTAATCTCTTGTCTTTAGCCTTCTACAGGCCCTTTAAACCCAAGGTCTTTCATCTTTTTACTTTTAATCTGGAAAATTTATCTTCACTATTTCTTTGACTGTTTCTCCCTCATCTTCATTTAAAAAAAGTTCTTTCTTTTCCTTCTGGGATTCCAGTTAAATGTATTATTTTAGTGGTTACCGTAGGAATCACAATACAGGTATTTCATACAATCAAAAGTTAATGTGTGTCTTGACCCTCCTCCTGGGTAGCTCGAGGGCCTTTGAACAGTTCCCCTGTATTCCTCATCTGACTCATGTGGCTGTGCCATTCTTTCTAAAATTTTAAACCCCACAGGACTTTACTCCACATACACTTAGAGTCACATAGTTTTTGTTCTTCATTCGTTCGTACATCTCGATTTTCCATCTGGGATCAGGTTCTTTCTGCCTAAGGTACGTCCTTTAGGGCAGGTCTGCTGGTGGCAAACTGAGTTTTTATGTGCCAGAAAATGTCTTTACTTCAACTTTCTTCTTTAAAGATGGGTGTATAATTAATTCTAGCTGGCAAGGTATCTTTCAGCATGTGGAGGATAACGTCTGACTGTCTTCAGCTCCCGTTACTGTTGATGAGGAGACAGCTGTCTGCTGTTCTTCAGAAAGTAATGTCTTTTAAAAATCCGGCTGCTTCATATTTCCTCTGTTAGTTTCAACAGTGTTTCACTGTATAGATTGAGGTGTACAAACTTCTTTGCTATTTTTCTCTTTAGATATGGTCTCTCTTTCCTTCTGGGCGTCTGACTGCAAGGATGCTCTCAAACTTGCTGTGCACAGGCAGGCCCCAGGGATCTGACTGCAAACACGGATTCCACTGCAGGAGGTCTGGGGAGAGCCTGTTCCAGGGACCTCACTCTGCATCACTAAGTGGTAGCCTTGTCTCTCTACTTCCTGTCTTTTCCAGTTTTTGTCCCTTTATGCTGCAGTTCAGTCGTTTCTTCTGACACATATTCAGGTGGCAGATTTTATTAAACTGTTTCATGGAGTTCTCAATTTCAGTTATTTTATTTTTCCTTGTAGAATTTCTATTTTGTTCTCTTTGGAATCTGCTGTGCCACTTTTTAATAGTTTTCCGTTTCCTACAGTTATTTTCGAGTTTGGTTTTCATTTCTTGTAGCCATGCAGGGAGGGACTCTGTCTTATCACCGTGTTTAAAGTCTCTGTGTAGAATTTGCTGCCACCTGATGGTTTCACAGTTATTTGCTGTTGGGTGTCTAGCTTCCCTGCTGGGATGTCGGCTGCATAATATTGTTCTCTGCCCACGTGTGGACCGAACCTCCCGACCTCCTGTGCCTGTCACTTGTTCCTGTCTGGGTGGGGGTCCTCTGCCTGTCTACTGCTCACTGGCCTCCTTCCCCGTAGCCCGCGGAGGGGCCTACTCACGGCAGCGGGTACTTCTTCCACAGCAGCTTGGCCGGCAGCGTCTGGTACACCGTCTTCTGCTTCCCGTCAGAGCTGGGGCTGCTTTGCACGATCTTGGCGTATTCCATCTGTTCATCCCACGAGCCGGACAGCACGTACTGGGCCTTGCCCTGGCCATCACTCACCACTCCTGTCACCTGTGGACATTGGCAGGACCAGCGTAGGCGCATGCACCACTCTGGACCCCCTGAGGTTTTGGGGTGGGGAGCCCTGCTTACCTTCCGGGCTGCCTCTTTGGAGAAGTAGCTGTAGGGCACGAACTTTATCTGGCACCGGTCGTTGGTTTTATGGTTCACAATCTCGATGTCCCCTGACTAGCCAGAGAGGGTGGCGGTTAGTGGTCAGTCCCCAGGCCATATACCCCATCCCCAAGGGCACCCCTGACCTGGTCGATCCAGAGCTTGCCCACGATGATGTTGTGCACAGTGGAGGTGCTCTTCCTCCACACGTAGTGATTCCCGCTGGCCTCGAATTCTAAGTGGATGGCACCTGGAAGCCAGTATAGGTCAGAGGTCATGCCCCCTATGTGGGGCTCTGGCCAGCCTGCCCATAGCCCAGTGTCTTGAGACACAGGAGTCTTCATGTAGGCTGGGGGAGGCCTCCCCGACCTGCAGGGAGGTCCTCCCCTGGAAGCCCCAAGCCAGCTTTTGGGCTGGCACAATCCTCCCTCTTAAGCAGAATGTCTTTCCCAGGAAGACAGAGGGCCCCACTCACCCAGTGGCATGATGGAGATGTATTTTCCCCGGAACTTGCTAGAGATGGTGATCTCCTGCCAGAGGCTCCAGCCGTGCTTGGAGCACACATAGTGTGCAGCTGACGGGGGGTGGTGGCTCACCTGAGACCATACCCAGGATGTGAGCATCTGCCGGACACAGGCCCAGGCACCACTTCCCCAGCCTGCCCTGTCCCCAGTACACGCAGCACTGTGGCCACGGAAAGGACACTCTCCCCCACCCCCAGTGCTATCCTGCCTTCCTGGCAGCATCCACTCTCCATTGTCTGTTCTTCCTCATCCCACGACTCTGTGGCTGCAGCGCCCCAGCCTACTTACTCCGTAGGGCACTGGCCTCTCCCTGGCCTCCTGCTGCCCCCATCACACCTTATATAGTCCCCTGTCTAAACAAGAGGCACCCCCACTCGATTCCTGTGCCTCAGAAGCGCAAGCTCAGACTGCCAACCCTACCGGGCGACAGGTGAGCTGTCCCTGAGCCCCGCTGTTGCCTCCACAAGTCCCCTAGGGCCACGGCCCCCTGGGCAGTCACACTCAGGGATGTGGCCACACAGGCTGGCCCTGGAGCTCTGCCTCCTCCATGCTTTCACTTCAGGCCCAGCCTCCTCCGACTGCACCTGCTCCCGTGCCCCTCTTCTAATCCCGAGCAAAGGCTGTCCGCAGCCCTCCAAAGCACATCCAGCATCTGCCCTTTGACCACGTCCACCCCCCACACCGCACCAGAGGGATCCGCACCCGGGTCAGGGCCAAGTCAGAGCCCTCTGCTGCTTCCGCTCCACCCGCATCTCCTTTCCTCCCCGCCACTCTCTGCGTCAGCAAAACTGCTCCCTGACCACCCCTTTCTAAAAGAGGCAGAAGCATCCAGGGTACATACCACCCCCCAGGCCCATGGGAACAGGAGCCACGTCTGTTCACTTCCTGGCTGCACCCTCAGTGCCTGAATAGCACATGTCGCGAGGGCACTTAACATGTGCTGAATGGAGAGAGGTATTTCCTTCATGGTTCAGGCCAAGGACCCTGGCCAAGACCTGGGGGTCACCCTGACTGCCCCCCATTGGCCACCTGAAGGGTCAGCAAATCTGCTGGCTCTGGCCTACCCCATCCTCAGGTGGGGCTGCCGCACCTGCACCCCTGTGTGGGTCGCTGCAGCCAGAACCTTTAAACTAGCCGGCACGGCTCTGTGACCTGTTGGCCTCCTGTGCTCATCCCATGAGCCAGAGCCACACTAGCACCAACAGATTGGCCTCTCTTCCAACAATGGGCCGAGGCTTCTGGGCTCCCCGGCCTGGGTCTTGGCCTATCTCCTCGGGGAAGGGATGGAGAAGGGGTGGGGGGACAGAGGCTGCTGTCACTGGCAGGGGCAGAGTCCATCCTGATGCGCACGGCTCCTCCTGCCTGCCGCCCTCCAGCTCAGTGGTGACCCCACGCTTCAGTCTGCCCGGACTCCCCAGCAGGGCCTGCAAATGTCCCTCCACCTCTGCTCCGTGGCTCCCCGGCCAGGAGCTGTGTCCTCCCCTTTCCCGCACACCAGACCCGAGCCCGTCCTCACCAGGCTCTCCTCTCACGTCCCTACCATGGGAGGCCCCGCTGGAATTCATCGTGATGGTCCCTTGGGCACGGGCAGTCGGGGTCAGAGGCCACATTCCCATTTGTCTTCACCCTGGGCTTGGCAGGAGCAGCTTGGCCAGATGTGAGCGGGCACTGCCCAGTACCAGGCTGGCCGCTTACCTGCTCACAGAGGGAGCGCAGGCCCATGTCATCAAGGCGGTCCAGCTCGAAGGTCTCCCCCAGCATGGGGTTGAAGGGCTTGGCGATGCGGTATACGGTGGTGGAGTAGGAGGACACAGAGAAGGCGGCCACCAGGCACATCTGCTCCACGGAGCTGGTGCAGTGCACCGCCTTGTCCAGCAGTTGGTGGTACTCCAGGTCCTCGGTCAGGCGCTGGAGCATGGACAGTGGCTCATTGAAGTTCACCTGCGGGGGTGGGGTGGGGGTCAGTCCGGGCACCAGCCCCTGGCTTTCCTCGGATGTTTAGGGACATCCCTGCTCAGACAACACCTTCACAGTGAGGTTCCTTGGACAACCCTGACCAACACTGCAGCCCCACACCCAGTTACCTCCCTGGCTGCTCCCTGCCTCAGTTTCCTTCTCAGCCTTCCACCTTCTGGCATGCTGCCTTGTACACACTTATATGTTCACTGTCACTCTCCTCTGAGAGAGGGACACCCCCCAAAGGCCAGGGTTTCTGACTTGTCACAGCTGTCTCATCAGTGCCGACTCACAGCAATGAGAATAGACGAATGAATGGTCAGATAAGTCCATGAGTGGAGGAAGCGTGTCTTCCTCACAGTTTCAGCTGCGATGCCGGTTCTCCGTGGAGGGGCCAGCAGAGGACGGGTGAGCCTCTCAGGTCCCCCGTCTTGGTCTCAGGCAGGGCGGGTTCACATTCCCTGTGATGCCGTCGGCTGAGAATCTTCCCTGCATCATCTCCTCCCAGAGGCCGTGAAGGGCCCTGTGATCCTCCCCAGTGCAGATGTGGACACAGAGGCCAGAGATGTGAAGGAACTTGTTCTGGGTCACACAGTGAAACCATCTGGCCTGGAGCCCCCAAACCCTTCCTCAGTGGAGATGCTACCACAGCCTGGTGGCATAAGGGTCCCAGCTTTGCCTTGGCCTGCTGTGTGACCCCGCTGCGCCTCTGCTTCCTGGAGAAGGTACCAGTGGTGGCTCCCAGCATGGAGTGTCTGTCCCCTCCTCACATAGCCCGATCCCGCCGCTCCCCATCTACAGAATTGGGGTGGCCAGGACACTGAGGCCCATCAGGTCCAGAGGTGCTCCGCGTTCCCCACGTCTCTGATCGAGCCCCTGCCCAGCTCCTTTGCTCACAGCGTGAAGACCCTGCTCTCCAGGGTTCTGGGCAACGCTGACAAACAATTAGATAATTAGTTATGTACTCCTCGTGTGCCATTCAGAAAATGACACCCTGGGGCTGCGCGTACTTCACACAGGCCATTGGTTCTTGTCCATGTACAGGAAAACAGCCTGAGAGGACCCACCAAGGCTGCCCCCACCCTGAGCCGCCTACCGGCATGGGGATTCTGGAGAGCTCCCGGCCGATGCAGTTCTTCATGATGCTCCAGAGGTTAAGGCTGTAGTTGGGCTTATTGGGGATGCGGACTCTTCTCTTGACCTTGGATGAACCCTTGGGCACAAGTGAGGCAGCATCTAGCACCTGCCAGAGAAGCAGGGCATGCCCATCAGCGGAGGCCAGAGCTCCTCCTTGGCCTCCACATCCCTGCCCTGCCCTCTGACCCTCTGAGGACTAGCACCAGGCCGGCCTCCAGCACGCTGCAGCCAGGAGGGCAGGCGGCTCTGCCTGGACTATTGAATCGGAGGCATATCAGGGACCTGAAGGTAGCCAGAGTGCTGGGCCTGCCTGGCGGCCCCCAGGTCTCAGTGCTGGCCTGTCTCCCTCAGCCACCTGGAGCTTGGCCCCAGGCCAGAGCCGCCTCTTGGCTCTTGGGGTACACCCACCTCGCTTGTGTTGTCTGATGAGGGCCAGTCCACAGAGCCTGCCTCGGTTCCACCTTCAGCTTTTCTGCAGGAAACAAAAAGGGGGAAGCAAGTTAGTGCCAAATCCCAAGGCTTTGGGACCTGGCCCCGTCTTCTATCCAGACACCTCAGTGAGGGCTGAGGGCACCCACCCAAGGCTGCTTCTAATGGGGGAATCTCCAATTTGGGACACTCAAGGGGGGTGCTGAGGGGCCAAGGTGAGCAATTTGGAGGGGTCCTCACCTGTTGATGCCTCTGACAGCAGCTGTTCAGCAAAGCCTTTGTCTGGGGTCCCTGCACCCTGCCTGTCCCGGGCTGGCTGACCCAGGCCCAAGATGAAGCTGGGGTGGGGCGCCACCTCTGGACAGCCTCATAGAGCTCCATCGGCTCCTTTCTGTCACAGACTCATGTGTCCTCGTTGCTTGTCTGACTCCCACACTAGACTGGGGCTCCTGGAGAGCAGGAAGGGTGTCTGATGCCTCCCATGCCCGTGGATACTTGAGCTGGGGATGGTCGGCCACGGCAGCAGGGGGCGCTGTTCCTGAGGGGCCAAGGCTCTATGGGAGCCCCATGGAGGGGTGACCCAGGCCCACTGCGCAGTAACAGCCACTCAGCACCTCAGGGCATGGGAAGGAATCACCCAGTCCTTACAGGAACTGGGCCCTGGGGGCTCCAGGCCTGTAAGGGGTGGGCGGGGCCGGGGCAGCCCAAGCAAGACCTTCCTGGCTGCAGACCCAAGGGGTTGACGCTGCTCATGATGTGGAGGAAGTTATTTCAGAGCAGCCGAGCCGTGCTAACTTTGAGAACAGTGTAAGCAATTTTAAAATGTTCCTGGGAAATAGAAAATGACTGTGAGCTGCTGATGGGACTGGAAACTCCCTGAGGCATAGGAAGGAGTCAAACAGCCCTTTCCCTGGAAGATGCTGGGACAAGGAGGTGATAGAGCACATGGGTCCATGGAAGACAAGCACCAGGTGAGAAAGGAGTGGCCTGTTGTGCCCGGCCTGCTTGCCTGTCTCACGCTCTCCCTGCACACGCGGTGCACAGGCATGGCCACGTGCATGGGTGTCTGCTTTGGATCCCGATGGCGTCATTTTTATTTCTAGTAAACGTCCCGGTCACTGTGTGTGTTCTATGGGTCACACACTGCATAGTGACCTTTTGGTCAATGATGGATGGCATATATGATGGTGGTCCCTTAAGATTACCATACTGTATTTTTAGTGTACCTTTTCTACGTTTAGGTATGTTTAGATACATAAATATTTGCCGCTGTGTGACAGTTGCTGGCAGTGTTCAGCACAGTCACATGCTGCGCGGGATTGGAGCCATGGGCTCTACACGTGGCCTAGCGTGTAGAAGGCAGTCCCAGCTAGGTCCGTGGAAGTACACTCTGGGATGTTCACACGACGAAATCGCCTAATGACGCATTTCTAGAACGTATCCCCATTGTTAAGTGACAAGTGACTGTATTTGGAAACATCCTGAAAGAGCAGGCTTTTATGAAAAATGAAACAAAGTCTTGGAAATAGAAGATGAGAAACTTCCTTCATCTCTGGTCTGCTCTCCTGACATAGTGGAGGGAGCCCTTGGGACCCCATGCAGCTCTGAAGCAAGAATGAGGGAGCCAGGGTCTTTGGACCCCAGCCGTGGGAGCCAGCCTCTTGACCCCACGTCCACTCTGGAACTGGATCTAGTCAATGCCCTGTTCTCCATTTTTAATTAAAATCCTCATATAAACTTTATGTATGCACCTCAAAGCCTTTTGATTTGAGGAAGAAAAGAATCTAAACAAAAGTCCTATCTGGAGCAAGATTTAAAAAAGGAACCCCCCAAGTACATAGAGCTGGTGAAAAGAAGGACAGATGGAACCTAAGGACAAGGTGGGAGACTCCTCCCAGGCCCCTGTCCCTGCTGGGTGAGAGCCACACCTGTCTTCCTTGGCCTCAGTGATCACGGTGATGAAGGATGTGGCGTCTTCCATGGCATCGAAGTACTCAGTATCTTCATCTTCCTCACTGTTCTCTCCTTTGTGAGTCGAGAGGCTTCCTAGAGACACACGCAGAGCCGCTGCTTTAGTTTGCAACTTCAAAAAAGGCCTGTCCTCCCTGCCTGGGGAAGTCCAGAGCCAAGGGCTACCCCTTCTCCGCCCCGGCCCCCCATTCCCCTCCTGCCCTGCACTGCGGCTGCCTTGCTCCCTTTCAATGTAGTCACTGCTCAAGGCCTCCTTCTGGAAGCTTCCCCTCTCAACACGTGGGACAGTCTGTCTGTGGCCCAGCTTCCCTTTCTGATGGACCCCCTGGCCCAAGGTCAGGTGGGCAGCCACCTGGCATCCCTGCCACAAAGGGAACAGCTGGGCTCATTTCGTGTTTCTTTTGAGAATCTGAACCTAGGGCAGGGATACTGTTGCCAGTCAGCGATGGGCAGGGGACGTATGAAGCCAACTGAGAGGCAGGCCAGAGCCGGCCAGGACGAGCGCACGTGCGGACACACTAAGGGGTGTGTGTGGGGCACAGCAGAAGTCGTGTAAGTGCAGCCAGTGGCAGAGAGAGAAGCTGAAGGTTGAACAACGGACCCGACCCAGCCGGCCAGCCCTCGCCCACTCACCCTCGCTGAAGCTCTTGGTGGGGTTGTTGGACCGGCCAGGGGCGCTGCGGAAGGCCCGCTCGAGGCTGTTGTGCTGCTTGGCTAACTGCTCGATGGTTTCCTCCAGGTGGGCGCGCTGCTCCTGCTCATACTGCAGCGCCCGCTGCCATTTCCGGCTGTGTGTCTCTGCTAGTTCCAGGAAGTCCCTGCAGGCCTGGGGTGGGGGAGTGGCTGTGTGAGCCCCAGGCCTCCAGCGGGGACCTGTCTGCTCCTACCTGCCACACCCCCACCTGCCCAGCTGCAGGGACAGGGAAGAATGCCCCGGGAGTGCTGTCTAGCCTCCTTCTCCGCTGGGGTGGTCAGAAAGAGGTTTGCTGCTCCTTTGGCGTCTGTGGGGACGTGGGAACCCTGGCACCCACCCTGGTCAGCTTCCCACAGGATGCCGTTCAGAGAGCACCACACTGGGCGTCACTGGTCTGCGTGCTGTCTCCCCGGCACAGCACCCTGGAGCTGGAGGATGCTGAGTCTTTTGCTCATCATGGCTGGGGCCCGAGCTCTCTGCTGCCACATCCTCACTGCATGCTGGGCCTCGGGTTTGTCACTGACCCCTGACTACACTGGAACCCAAGGCAGCCCTGGCAGCTCAGTCCACTCCCTGGCTTTGGCACAGAAGGAAAGAAAGCCACACTCTGCTGTACTACCCAGCTCAGAGAGGTAACAGGTCTTATCTGGCAGAACTGGGACTGGAACTTTCCACCAAGTTACGTCACAGTCTGTATCATATAACTCTGCTTTTAAGTTTCCCCCTTCAAGCTTGTGGCCTAGTATGACATCCAAATTCTTTTAAGCTTCCCAAGTACATAGGTGGTTCCATCACAGTCTCATAAAGCAGGGGTCAGTCATTCTGTCATTACAGTGGAGAAGAAGGCCCAGGCCTCAGCTGTCCTTGGAGGGCAGTGAGGTCCAATGCGGGGACCTCTGGATTTGCCCCTTCTGGACACATTCTTTAACCCAGTAGGAGGGAACCCGTTTCCTTGGCCCATGCCTGCATCGGTGGTCTGGCTGCAGCTCCCCCGCACTCCTCTCCAGCCCTTATTGGACCAGCCACCCTGGAGTGCCCGCTGGGCTCCGCACACATCGCACGCTGTCTGACCTAGAGGGTCGGAGACATGCCATCCTGCAGGGAGGCAGGCCCACAGGCCCTCCTCTGCGACACAAGGATAAGGCAGCACTGTCTCCAAGGGCTGCCGGGAGGAAGTGGGGAGGTGATGTGGAGCACTGGGCCAGGGAGCACTGCACAGACACAGCCTTGGGGGCTACCACCCACATCTGCACGGGCACCTGGCACTCAGGCCTCCCACCACTGGCAGCTCCCAGCGTCCCTCAGACCTCTTGTGCCATTTCCCCAGGAAACCACCTGGCCCCGCCTCAGTGGGGCCTGCCCAGACACCTGCCAGCTTGGTTAGTTTCTCCAGCGATTGCGCCTGTTTCTCTCCACCATAACTTGCTTCCTGTGGAATCCCCAAAAGTCAGCAAGTGCTTCACATCAGCTGCTGGCTGGTGGCGCCTACCAGGGAGCTGGGGCTGGGGCTGGTGGCAGTGGGAGTGAGCAAGGGGGTGCGTGCTGGGCCTCCTGAGGACGAGCCCCTCCAGGGCGAGCAAGCTCCCTGCCGACTCTGCATCAGGGTGCCCTGCCCGGGCTCAGCTGGCTCATTCACCCCACAGGGAGAGCCTGAGCCCCGGTAGCTGGTCTGGCTGGAGGGAAAGGACCCCAGCCTGTCAGCTGGCCCAGCGACATCCTTCCTCTAACGAGCTCTTCTCCGGGCACCTTCCCTCCACCTGCTGCCCCCCACCCAGCTCCCTCGCAGGGTGGGCAGGGCATGGGCGCTCCTTCTCATTCCGACGATGTGGAAATGGGGCCCGGAGATGCAGCATGACCTGCCCAAGGAAACCAGCAAAGTGTAGTGGAAAAGGGCACATCACCAGAGTCAGAAAACCTGGGTTCTGGCACAGGCCACCCAGCCCCCTGAGCCTGCATCCTCACCATGAGACGGACAATAATGTCAGACAGACCCTGCACTCACAAGCTTCCCTGTCCCAGCTCACCCAGCAAAATCCTTGAGGCAGGACAAGTGAGATCATCCCCATTTGACAGATGGGGAAACTGAGGCTCAGTGCCTGGTAGCTCCCCCTCAAAGGCAGCAGGCTCCAAGGGGGCACATTCACTCCAACCTCAGGTTCGAAGTCCTCCCTACCCTCCCTGGAAAGGTCTGGGTGCAGGTCTCTGCCACACCTAAGCAAGGATTTATACTCACAGACATCCTGGCATAGGTTGGGGTGGGGAGGAGAGCTCATCTCGGGGAAGGAAAGAAATCGCCTCATCTTACACACTTAACAGGGTCCTGAATGTGGGAGAGCCTGTGTCTGGGCTGGTTAAAGACCTGGGGCTACTTTGAGTTGGCAAAGTATGGGTCTGTAAGGCTCCCCCTTGGGTGTGGAGCTGCAGTCACTGGCCACCATGCAATTTAGTGGGCCTGCGAGGGCCCTGGCTCCCGGCCCAACTCTGCCACTCCCAGGCTTGTGACCTGGAGCCAAGATCTTCACTGCCCTGGGTCCTACAGTGGCCTCCCTGCCTCCCCTGTAGCCCCATCCCTCCTTCACTGCTGTAGACCTCAGGGTGGGGACCCCGACAACAGACATAGTGACACCCCATCCCAGCAGCCAGACCAGAAGGCACCTCTTTACTGGTTCTATGCCAGTAGGTATAAGGGGTGGTGGCAGGTGGGGGGGCACCCTCTGGGTGCCTCGGAAACATTCCAGATCCTATAGGAGCCCCATGAAACGGGTGGACAGAGACCCTCCATTCCAAGACAGTGAAACTGAGGTTCCGACGGCATGCAGCAAGGAGGTGGCAGAGCCAGATCTGGAACCCAGATCCTCAACCCAGAGCTCGCTCCACCACCTGCCCCCTGCCCGCTGTGCCCATGAGACCCATGTGACCCTTGCTTGCCATGGCCCTAAGCTTGGCCCCAGTGCTGTTAGTCTTGATTCCTGTCACCTGTTTACTGTGCTGCTGGCCCAGGCGGATGGCCAGGCCCTGCCGAGCTGGCCTCATGGCAGGTGCAGGGCGCAGGTGAGGAAGAGAGCTTGTGTCAGTGGAGGAGAATACCCTCGTCTCCCTGGGCCACGCTTCCGGAAAGTCCCTTGCCAGTTCCCCCATTGCCCCTGCAACCTCCTAAGACTCAGAGCAAGGGAGAAGGGGCTGCCCAGGTCAATAAGGGGTGACTCTGATGGGATTCTGGGTCTGTCTGGCCGCAGGGCCACGTTCCTTCCACATAACCAGGCCACTTCCACACAAGGTGCAGTCCCCGCATTTGTCCACCTTGGAGTGAAGGCGCAAAGGGCAGGGCTGTGCGGTGCATGGCAAGAGGTAACAGGTGCTCATGGTTTTATGGGTTCAACTAGTCTGTGCACCCTGCCCGGCAGCTACATGAGGCCTCGTGCCTCTGCCCTGCCCTGCCCCTTCCCTACCCCATGGCGACTGCTCCGTCACTTCCCGCCAGCCCTCTGCAGCCCTGAGATCATGTCAGTGAGGTTTAACATAGACAGGTGCTTTGCTTTTATATACCTCGCCTCATTTAAAGTTAAGACTCGTAAGAGAGCCACGAGACAGCAGTGTAACATAGCAGCCACAGGTTATGGTAATAATTCCCACAAACGCACATCTGAGGACGTCTGGCCTTCCCAGCAGCAAAGGGGAAGAGGGAAAGATGAACATAGCGTGAGGATGAATTAGGATCCCTGCCTCCTATCCTCACTGTCCACGGGCTCTAGATACTTAGAAAGCACCACTTTCTCCGCCAAGGGACAGTGGAGTCTTGGCTGTTTCCCCCAGGCCCAGGCAGTTGACAGCCTCTGCTGGGCTGGCTGCCAGCCCTCTCCAGCCTCCCTGGGTCACCTCGTCCCCAAGCCCTCGGGTGTGGCCCACCAGGTATCTGTCTTCCTGCTCTTCCCTGGCTCAACCCCAAACAAACCTTATTCTGAAACTGCCCCTGTCACACCGCACGCCCGCTGCAGGCCGGGGCTGTCCGGGACATTCTCACAGGCACCGAAGTGCCTTTTCTAGAGTAAGCATGACTGAGGAGGTGGCTCAGAGAGGCCAAGGGACTTGCCCAAGGCCACAAGGAGGTGTGTGTAGGGGCAGGGTCCGAGTCCCTGTGCCTGCAAGTGTCCCAGGGCATGGGACTAGCGTGGTCACAGCTAAATCTTTCTTGCTGTCTGGGAGCAAGGGCAGGAACGTCGTGGGATCCCGTGGCCTTCCTGGTGTGGTGCTGGGTTCCCAGGAGATGCTAACAAGGACGCCTGGGAATGACCCTGTCTAAGCAGCACTGCTGGCCTTCACCTCGGGGGAAGGGGCTCCTCCCGGGACCCTTGACCTCAGCTGAGTCCACACGCCCAGGGCTGTTGGCCGATGACCTGGCCAGGCGTGACCTCCAAACACCTCACAACACCATAGGGCTGCCTGGCACAGTGCAGCAGCAAGACAGGAAGGCAAATCCCCTGGGACAGCGGGGCCTCATTTGGGTCACAGGTGACTAGGCTGGGCACATGCAGATTGCACAGTGTCACAGTCACCTAAAGGGGGAGCAGGTGGAGGCCGCTGTACCCTAATATTGAGGGGCTCATGTGGTTGGACCCAGGTCCTTCACCACAGCGACCGTTGGGCGTCACCCACGATAGACGAGCTCCCTGGCCACTCCCTCCACCCCTGATGCACCCACCTGGTGTCCACGCCCAACTCCCAGGGTCTCCTCTGCCACCACTGGCCTTCTCCAGGCCCCATCCCGGCCGTGCTGTGGAGAGAGGCAGGTGCCCGGCCTGGCCCTGTCGCCCTGGAATGCTGAGCTGGGCTGTGTGCTGCGCGCTCATTAAGCTGGATTAGGCCTGGGGCCTGGCAGAGGGGCCGGCGGGGGGAGAAGCAGGGAGGCTTCCGGGTCCCAGGGAGGGCCCTGCTGACCCAGCCCAGGCCCAAACAGGGTCGCATTTCCCTTGAGGCTCTATGACAACTACACCTGGGGCCAGGGAGCTTGTGCCCAGCCCTGTGCAGGTGGGGAGACTTGGCTGACCCCAATCAACCACCCACACCACACTCGCGTCCTGAATTGTTTGAGGGGAGGGGAACGAGTCCAGCTGGGAGCCGGAGCCAGTGTCTGGGCCCTGCACAGGGGCTGCCTTGCTGTCCACCCTGGGGCAGGCCCGTAACCTCCTGGGCCTCCCTGTCCTCCTGATTCTGTGACCTGTCAGGTCGATTGTCCTCAAAATGCCTGGCAGTCTCCCAGCCCTGCCCCTTCCACACCCGCCAGGGCTGTGCCAAGGGTGCTGGTGGAAGGGCCACAGGAAGTGCAGGTGCTCCCAAGACACAGAGTACCTGGCTTGGGGTGTAGGGTGCCCCTAGCTCTGTGGGGAGGGCGGGGAGCCTGTTGAGATGCCCCTAAAAGGTGGGCCCTCGTGCTGGGGCTGGCCCTGCCTGCCCACTGGGGATGCTCCCGTCTGAGAAGTCCAGCCTGGTGAAGGAGGCTGTGAGGGCTGCCACCCAGGGGAAACCAAGTCAGGGGCCATGCCATGTGAGCTCCAAAGGGAGTTGCTCATCATCTTGACAGGTGCCCCATGGGGCAGACACAGCGTCTCTGACCTGGAAACCTTTGCCCATCTGTACCGCAGGGGAAGGACAAACTCTAATCGCTTTTGCTGTTCCTAATCCTAATCCTGGCGCACTGCTCCCCAAACACAGGCAGGGGACTAGGGCGTGAGGTCACCCAGCCTGGGTCCTCTGTCTGTCCTGTGTGTGGCCCGGGGCCGCCTCTCAAGTTCACAGGAGTCTGTGGAGCCAGGACTCTGCCCAGGCCTGGCCTTCAGTGGCTGCTGGCAAACCACCAGCTTCCTCCAGGGTCACTTCCCTCCTGGATAGGGACGTGAGAACTGCTGGACGTAGGGGTGGTGGCTGTCGGGCTCCTGGAGGTGGGGACAGGGGCCAAATGCCCAGAGGCTCCAGGCTGGGCAACTGGCCCTGTCTCTGGCCATTGGCACATGCAGCAGGTCCCAGTAACCCTGGGCCCAGGGAGGACGGGAGAAAGGGCTGTGCTCCCACCTGCAGCCGGGCTGGGACCTGCCAGGCATCTGACATGCCTGCCTGCAGTGGCACTCGGGCTTCTGGGCTCCCGGGTGGACAGGTGGAGGCCTCTGCCTCTCCCTGGGCTGGTGGGCTGAGGCTGCCCCCCTCCACACTGGTCCTCACATGGCCCTCAGTACCCGCGCCTCTCACTGGCCTGGAGGTACCGACTGGGGTGGAAGTCACGGAGGGTTGTGGTGTCCCTGAGCCCCTCTGTGTGGCCGGGGGATACACTGGGAGTCAGCGGGATCTCACCTCCCTCCCGCTGAGGAGTGTGGGCTGGCCTCACTTTACCCGGATGAAGCCCAAGTTCAGCAGACGCCCCACAAAGGCAGGAGGCAGGGCTGACGTTCAGGCCAGCTCCGTCTGTCCCAGGAGCTGCCACACTGGATGAAGCTCGGCTACCTTAAGTGTCCAAGACCAAGAGCAGGGACCTCTACGACCACAGTGCTTGGGGCCCTTCTGGCCTGGCCAAGCTGCCAGCCACTCTGTGTATTCGTCACCCTCCCGGCACACTTGAGCTGAGCTCTTGGCGCGGCTCCTCACCGCGGCACTGGGCACGGCTGACCGTCACACGGCTCCTGCCCTCCCTAAACACCAACGGGGTACGGTCGCAGCTTCTCCTCCCAGTGACTGACTCTGGGCACTGGCGAGGCAGCTTTCCACTTCAATTACAACTTTAAAATAGCCCTTTCCCCATTCAACACAGTTTACCCCTTGTGCACGGGAACCGACGCCATCTGGCTACCAGTTTGCCGACTGATTTTAGACAATTCTGGAATCTATTTTTACCCATCTCCCCAGGCCTCAAACGAGCAAGCTGGACAGGAACCTGCCCTGCGGGCCCTGGGAGGATGACTGAGGGCAGCTCCGGCCCCTCGCCATTGCCTGGGTCGGCCGAGGACCCCCCGCATGACCTGCTGGGCCGTGAGCCTGACAGGCCGGAGACGCCTCAGAGCGTTTCCAGTGGTGAGCGGCTCCTTCTGACCTGTCTTTATTTCTACAACGCCTCGAGTGCCCCCAGCTGCTGGCTCTGCCTCTGGGTACCTGTCCCTGCCTGCCCGTTTCCCACTGTGGCTATCCAGGGCCCTGTCCACCTGGAGTGTCCCCTGAGCCCACTCCATTGAGCCCTGGCTGTGCTGGGCACTCCTCTTACGCAGGCTTTCCTGCGTCCTTGCCGTCAGGATGTCACAGGCACCCACCCCGCCCAGCCAGCTCTAGAGCAGGCACCAAAGCATGTCTCGTATGGGACGCTACCCTCCTCGGTAAGCGCAGGGACCAGGGTGCAGGGTCTGTCGCATCTGGGCCTGGGCAGCACCCTGCTGGCCGGCCCTGCTCTCCCTGCCTTCTGTCCCCCCGGGCACCTCGCCGGGCTTTGGGCTTTCGTGGGGCTCGGCCCCAGCTGGCTCTGCTCACTCAGTGGCCGCACTAAACGTTCCTGGGAAGGACCCTCCTGCATCCTGTCAGAACCGTGTGAGGGCCAGGGCGAGGGGCTCCTGGTGGCCCAGGCCCACACCCTCAGGTCCTTCCTCATGGACCGATGGCCGTTTCTCACCCACAGCAGCTCTGCCGGCCCCTCCTGCACCTCAGAGCAGCACCGGCCACTCCCGCCAGCACCAGCTCCTCCCTGTCCAAGGGCCTCCTGCAGGGTCTCCAAGCACCTGCCCTTGCCTCGCCGGCACCCATTCTCCAAGCAGCGAGGGCTCTTGCTACAATGCAAGTCAGATCCTGCCACTCGGCCTCACAGGCCCGCAGGCCCTTCCACTCCAAGTGGAAGGCAGAACGCTCTGAGCACAAGGTCCCCTGTGACTGGCCTCCTGTCCCCTCTGACCTTCCCTCCCACGGCTCCCAGCACTCGGTCCACCAGCGGCCACCCCAGCCCCTTGCGCCTGTGACCTCTCACCCCATCCCACCTCCCGAGGCCTTTTCTCTGAAAGTCTATTTAACTCTGATGTCCCACATCACCCTCAAGATTACAGCTCCCCCATGAGGATGCAGGGCCCACGAGGGTGGGGCTGTGCTCGCTGTGTCCCCAGCACCTAGAACTGGGCGTGGCTGGATGACAGAGGTGTCCCACGCACCTTGGCATCCACCAGCAGCTGCACAGTCCCTGCCCGCAGATGTGCTCACTGGGTGCCAGCAGAAGGCTACAGGGGGTCATGTGGTTGGAGGGGCCAAGTCCTGGACCCCTGAGTCACTGGCTATGAAGAGCCCCTCCTAGCTCAGGTGTGGGGTCGAGTCTGCCTTGCTCGGGCCCCACCTGCAGGGGCGAGAGGAGCAGGGGCAAGGCCAAGTCCACAGAGCCTGGCTGCCAGCCCACGGAGGGGCCTCAGGGCTGCAGAAGACGACCACTGCTGGGACCCACCACTCAACCCCCAGCGCCTCCTAATGCGGACTGTGAATACCCTCTCCCCTGGCCAGTGGCATAGGGACGTCCCCAGGGCTCAGTGGGCAAGAAAATGAGTCTACACTGAAAGTCACAGAGGACAGCACGTCGCCCTGGCTGCAGATGGAACCTGCTTCACAGCCAGGGCAGGCTCACCCCCAGGACTGTGGCAATACCACAGGGCTCTTCTGCCCAGGGCAGGAGCCATGAGGCCAGAACACTGGGCTCAAGACCAAGCTATGGAGCAGCCGAGGCCACCCAGGAGAGCCCAGGTGACAGATGACACAGGACCAGCCCTTCCACGCAGACCCCACGGCCAGGCGTGGGGGCAGCCCAGGGACAGATGGCTGCCGTTCCAAGTGCAATAGCTGGGCCTGCAACCCTTGGCAAAATGACCACTCTGAGGCTCAGGGTGGTACCTGATTAATACAGATGGTGACAACGGGCTGTAATGACACAAACCTCACATGGCAGTTGTGAGGACCAAACTAACTACTGGGAAGGAGGCTTGGGAGGACTGATCTTGTCACACCGCCAGCAACCAATGCCTGTCCTAACCAGGCACGCTGCTTCCCATCCAAGTCAAGCTCATGGTACGAGAAAGCTGGAGGGCTTTCTCTCCACGTCACGGATACAAGTACCCAGAGCACGAGCTTGGGATGTGTATCAATTCAGTCACTCTCCACCTTAAACCAAGTGACGGATCCAGGGCCACCACCCGAGGCACACCTTGGCACCTGGGGGGGACGCTGACGTTGGGGAGAACGTGGCCACGCCCAGGCCTGGCCGAGCTCCTGTGCGCAGGAGGCTACGGTTCAAGGCTCATTCTAAAAACCAGAGTCATTTAATAGCGCCGCGCGGTTTCTCCTGAACAGTGGGCTGACTCACGGTTGCCCCGAACAGTAATTCAAGCAGGGATCTGCGGGGCTGGCCTTCTTCAGAGCCGAAAAATTACCCACTAGGGAATTTTGCCAGACACTAAGTGATTCGCTCATTTGCTCCTGTGTTTTTTCACATCTCTCTCTCTTGCTGAGGCTCCCCTGAGCTGGGCTCTGTGCCAGGCACAGGCTACAGGGCGGCTGCGGTTGTGAGGGGCCGTGTCCTGCCCCTGCAGGGAGGGTGGGGCAGGATGCTGGGGAGCTGCGGACGGGCGCTGGTCAGTGGTGCCAGGGCGGGGGTGGGAGAGGGCCCGGGAGGCGTTCCTGGCCTCCTGCCCCTGGTCAAGGGAACGGACAGACAGGTTTATGTCTCCACCTGATACAGTAGGCTGTATGGAGCCAGGGAGACCAGCACTCATATCCTTAGCTGCGACCCTGAGCAAGTCCCTGGTCCCCTTGGCCTCCCCCCACATAGGCGTGCTGAGTGCGGGGCAAGGTCTGCATGTGCAACACTGGTGTGCCACGCAACGCCTGGAAGGTTCGTCCCCATTCCTGTGCTGGCTTCTGCTGGCATGCTGGGGCCAGCTGCTCACAGCCCGGTCCTCAGTAGCTGGGGCGGGTGGGGGTAGGGGTGGGGGGCTGGCTCCAGCTGGCGGACTGTGAGAAGGGGCCTGGCAGCAGCTGTGGGTTCACTTCAGGGTGGGGGAAGCTTCACGGACCAGATGACGTCCACCTGAGGTGCCGACAGGTGGGGAGGGGCCGAGAGACTGTGGCCACCTCAGATCTGGGGAGAAGCCCAAGCTGGCAGGGGACGGGGGTGGGTGGCCCATGGGGAATGGGTGGGAAGAGGCTGCTGGGCCCACCAGAGTTGCTGAGGAATTGTGTGAACCCCCTGCCCCATTTCTCCCTCACGGCTGGCAACCTCAGAGCCAAGCTGCTCTCTCCACGTCGCCTGAGGGGGAAGGAGAGGCGTCCACTCTCCTCGCCGGGGCAGTGAGGCCACCACCCACACAGTCGGCGAGCTTTGTCCAATGACCAAGCCACTGCATCTGGGGACTTGCCGGGGCAGTGAGGCCACCACCCACACAGTCGGCGAGCTTTGTCCAATGACCAAGCCACCGCATCTGGGGAATGTCCGCAGAGGCCCAGGAAGGTGAACCAGGTGGGTGGGATGACAAACGGACGGGCTCTGGCGCCAAACTGGCGTAGGCCCACCCTGGCCAGGGTGTAAAGACCTACGCGCAGTGATGGTTCCTTCTCTGCCCAGGAGAAATCCTCCTCCAGGCCCTGCTCTGTGGCTGCCCCCTCTGTCCCCTGCGGGCCTGGCCATGGCTCGCCCTGGCTCTCCTGCAGGGCCCAGCCCGCCTCCCTGGCCAGCTGTGGACCTTTGTGGGCCCTCCCCAAACTTGGCCTTAAAAAGTGGGCACATGAGCTGGTGGCCCTGGGTAGATCTGTGTAGAGAAGGTCACACCAGTGAACACACGAGTGATGGTCTGTCACTGTAAGAGTCCGCTGGGCTGCCTGGCACAGGCCTGCGCTGCAAAGGTCTGGGTTAATTGCCCACCAGGCAGGATTTTGCTAACTTTGTGACAAGAGACAGGGCTGCCCTGAGTTCACTGTGGGGCTGCTGACATGCTTAGATGCTGTCCCCAAGGGGACCCTTGCAAGGCCTGCCAGGTGCACCCTCTGAGTCCCGCGAGAAAGAACCCTGCCAACTGCAATGCCACAAGAAGGGGGAAGGAGGCTGGAGCCCCGCGTGGTGAGCTCGTGGAAAACACAGAGTACGGTTCACGTCACAAAACACTGTTCTAGGCCGGTCGTCTCCCTGGAAGGGGAGTGCAGGGTGGGCAGGGTGCTGTGGGGTGCTGAGTGGCTCTGCGGGCCGGGGCTGGGTGCGGAGCCTCTGCTTTCTCGCTGACCTTGTTTGGGTGAGGAATCAGGACTAGACGGGCTTTGTGAAAGGTAACGTCACACGCAGATGTGAGCGGTGGGCCACTTAGAGTTTCTCTGGAGACACGACAGCCCCTTCGAAACAACACTCTCACTGGGCTACTGCTGGGGACACAGGCGAGTAAGACACTCAGCCTGACCTCAGGGGGCACAAAGCCTGGAGGGGCAGCTGCGACAGCGGGCTAAGCACAGTGCCATCCCTGGGAGCCGGGGTTCCAGCCAGGAGGAAGGACTGCCCGAAAGAGGGCTTGGAGGGCCTCCCGGCCACGATGACATCCATGTGGGGTTCTGAAGGATGAAGAGGGATCTGTCAGGTATCTGAAGCGTGGGGAAGGAGTGTTCTAGAAGGCATATATGGCACTGGCAAAGGCGTGGAGGGTAAGACACTGCATTGTTCAACATTCCCAATCCAGAAACCTCCTCGGAGCACCCGAGGAAGAGGCCACACTTGATGTGAGGTTAGGACAGCTGCATCGTCCCCAGGCAGCGGTGGCCTCATGGCTGGGCCTGCACCACTAACAGTGGCTCTGGAGCGCTCGGGCAGTGTCCAGAGGACCCGTCCCTGCCCTGCAGGAGGTTGGGACCTAAGAGCTTACGATATTGCTACTCTTTCCCAGACTTGGAGGAGGTTTAAATATTGTCCCCCTGACTCTTCCTGGAGGCTGGACAAGCTTTGCTGTCTTGGGGGAAAAGGGGTGAAGTAGCTGGTCCTGTCCATGCAGGAAGGTGCAGCCTGCTCAGGGCCTCTTCTACGCCCCAGGCTCGGTCCGAGCCTACAAGGTAGAACACACGGCGTTTTACCACGTGCTGGAATATGGCACCCGGGAGAGTCTGCCCAGCCCAAGGTGCCAGTGGGAACAGAGATTCCCCAAACGGAGGCGTGGGTGCTGCTGGAAGCTTCCCGCTCACACCCATCAGGGCAGAGGTGGGGAGGGGGCGGTGGAGTTGCAGTGGGGCACCCGCAGTGGGGAGGAACAACGTCCTCTCACAGTGAGATCTGGAGGGACTGGGGATGGTGATTTGTAGCTTCTGGGCACAGATGGGGGTGGCTTCTCTCTCTGAGTCCCCAACTCCCCAGGAGGGGCCCTGATGGAGTTGTAACCGTGGCAATCAGAGGCTGCATTACAGCTCACAGGCAGACATACCAGGGACTCAGAGAGATCTCTGAGGTTGGGATCCCACCGTGGGCAGATGCAGGGCCACCCTCTTGGTGTCCTGACCTTGCAGTAAGCCACAGCAGGACGGGGTGTCTGTGGCCTTTTGAAGTCTGTCACCTCCTTGGAGAGGATAGGGCCATCAGTCCCCAGCAGGCCACGCAGACCTGGGTTTGCTTCCCAGCTGTCTACTTACCAGCTGGGGGACATTGAGCAGCCTGAGCTTCCACTTTGGCACTAACAACATCTAATGGCACTAACGAGGCTGTCGGGCAGAGTAAGGGTCCGGTATGTCAACAGACTCCCTGGGGGATCGGGGGCAGAAGCAGCGTGGCTGTCTTAGTCATAGATCCCAGGTCCAACCCCTTCTCATGACAGGGCTGGAAGCTGAGGCCTGGCCAGGGGTGGGCACGCCTGTGTCCCACAACCTTCAGGCAAGCAGCAGGCTTTGCCTACGTGGCTCCTCTGCACACAGTGGGGCTTTGGACACTTGGTGTCCAACAGCCATGCAAACAGCCCTCCCAGAACCGAGCCGGTTCCTGCTAGGAGAGTTGCTGTCAAGAAGCCTCTGGGCTGGCCTGGGCCACAAGCACAGCCTGTCGGGCAGCACCTGGCTCTTGCCCTCCCTTCCGCTTGAACAGCGGGCGCTGGGGAGAGGCCCCCATGCCAGGTTCTCGCCAGCTCCTCCAGCAGAGCCTGGCCCGGGGCACGGCTCCTGTCACTCAGACCTGACTCTGACGCACGTTCCCCTGGTGCCAGAATTGAAAATAGGCATCGTGACCAACCTCAGGGGTCTGACTGCACTTCCCGTAAAACAATTCATTATGCGCTTAGAAGGTGAGCTGTTTTTACGGCTTCATAAACACGGATGAGCCTCTGCTGCCCGATAAAAGACGGTGCGAGACTGAAGCCGCCCGAGCAGCTCATTGTCTTGGAAAAGCCCAGACTGCTCACTGGAGACAGAGCAGCTTCGGTCTCGGGTGGGGCAGCAGCGCCAGGGAAGCCGCGGGCGGGCAGGCAGGAGCTTCTGGGACGGACAGGGAAACACAAACGCATCGCTACGCCATTAGATGCTTCACGTTCGCATGTGTCGCTGGTAGAAGTACAGGGACCTGGACCCGCAGAGTCCGTGGGCTGTAACGAGGACAGTGGGCCCGAGAGGACTGACATAGGAAAATAAGTGCAGACGGCGGCAGGGTCAGATGAGCCACGGCACACAGGGCCAACCACCCCCGAGCGCGGTGGGCTTGAGGGACGGACACCAGGACACACGCCTGCGGGGTGGAGCGCCTGCGGGCCAAGTCTCCGGGCAGTCTGGGATGAGGGTGCACCTCGCTCAGCTTCAGGCCCCAGGGTGGGGATCCCCAAGGCTGCAGTTGGGCACTCCAGGCCTGGGCGTGTCTGGGCAGGTGTGGGTGGCAGGGTGGCCCTCCTGCCCCACAACAGTGCTGCCAACAGGGCAGTGAAGCGGGCTTGGGGCAGGTCTCAGATGCCCAGGGTTTATTCAGCCTGGGGACTTGGCCGGCAGTGGGCTCCAGTCTCTACCCTTCCACCCTGCCCTTGGGTTTCCTGTTGGTGCCGGCTCCCAGCCCAGCTCTGGTCTGCCCCCCTAGCTTGGAGGCTGGGTCCCCCAGCTGGAGTTCACACAGCCAGCACGGTGGCCCTTCCGAACCATGCTCTTGGGACCCTGACTTCCTCCTCGGTAGTGGCCCCCATTTCTGTACACCTGCTCTGGCCCCTGGCTCCCAGCAGGCCATCCCAAGCTCCTTACGATGGCACCCCTGGCCTGGATGTGTCCCTCTGTGGGGCTGTGCTTGGGACAGCAGTCAGACCCATGTCTGGTGGTGGAGGCCTGGAGGAGCACTCACACTTCTAGGGAGCACTCACCGGCAGGAAGGGGAAGGGCCCGGAAGCACAGTCACACTCTATACTCCTGCCGCCACTGTGGGACCCTCCGGTCTCCCAGTCAGCAACATGGCTTCCAGAACCCAGGGAAAGTGGCTCACTCCCCAGGCTGGGCCTCTCAGTTTAGAGCTGTGGTCACTGGCTGTGTCTGCTCTCAGGTTGGCACGACCTTGGCAGACCTGGCTCCAAGGCTCTTGTGGCTAAGGGAGCCCCCAGCGCTCCCCCGGGGCATGTGCAGGTCCCTATCCTGCTGTGTCTGTGGGCCGTACCCAGGGAGGAGGCCCAGCGTGGCAGCTGTGTCCCTGCTGTGTGGGGCCCTGGCTTGCCTCACCCAGGCACTGACCACCTGCAGCCTCCGCCAGACTCCACACCCAACTCTGGCTTCCACCAGATGGTTAAAAAGAACGTCCTCGCCCAACAATGGCTGTGTGGCGGAGATGACATTGAGAACCCTGAGAGTGCAGGGAGGCGCCGGCTTTGGGAGGTGACTTGGAGCCACAGGAAACGGGGCCTTGGCCTGTGTCAAGCACCCCGGTCACCCACTCGGGGACCACGGTGTGAGAGCCCCGGCGGGGTGGCGGCGGTACTCACGTTGATCATAGCATTTGACGTGATGCGGAAGAGCGTGGCCCGCTCGTTCACCGCCTTCAGCTTCTCGCGGCTCTCGGGCGGGATCTTGAGGCCGTCCAGCTCGTTCAGGGAGCGCTGCAGCGCGGCGCCGTGCTTGGCGATGAGGTCATTGCACGTGCCGAGGTCGTCTAGCTTCAAGGAGAGGTTCTTCAGGGTTTGGTGTAGATCGCTCTTGTCAGCTGGAGAGGCAGTGTCCTCGTCGTCCCCAGAGTCATCTGCAGAGGGGAACAGAGTTCGTGGCCGTTACCAGCTGACACAGCACAGAGAGGCCTGTGTGGCCTGCGCCGAGGAGCGCAGGTGGCACCACTCGAAAAAGATCAGTTCCCTGGATGGCGCCCGTTCTGCTCCTGGCCAGGCTCTGGCAGGTGGGGTGGGCGCAGGCCCACCTGCGTCTGTGGGATGGGGTGTTGCGGGGGGACCAGCTTGAACAACAGGGCCTGGACCGGGCTGTGGAGGGCACAGGCCTGCAGGCGTCCACCTGTGTGCAGGGCGCCAGCTCCACGAAGTTGAGGCCTGCAGGAAAGGGTGGGCTGTGCTGGGGAGACGGGTGGAGATTGCTCTGTGGGCACAGAGACCCCCGGCAAGGGGCCCGGACCTCTTTCCTGGCGTTGCAGGCCCACCCTAAGCCGACCGGCTTCCCTCCAGCCAACCTCATTTGCTCTCGGCTCCGTGCCCACCCCCCAGCCGCACCAGACAGCCCTCTGTTCCCCGCAGACACTGTGTGCTGCTGTTTGGGGCCTTTCCCACGTATCCCCACGGCCTGGAACCTCCTTACCCCTCCCCACCTCTTCAGAGGTCTCACCCCGCCTGCCCCTTTGAGGCCCGCCTAATGCCATCCTCTCTCTAAACTCTGCCAAAAGACCCCATGTCACAGTAGAAGTCCCCTCTCCTTGCCTTCACCCATCTGCCCTGCAGGAGCACAGCCCCGTCACGTATGCAATGCCTATGTGACACAGACGCTGGCTGTGGCCTCCCAACGGCCTAGTTAGGACAGGGACTGTACCATCCTTAGGGGACAGACGAAATTGAGGCTCTGAGAGGTACAGTCACATCCAGCTGCCCGGCAGCCACACTTCCCGCCAGGCTGCTGGGGCCGCCACGAGAGGGGCCAGGTAGTGACCTCTCTTCCCGTTCACGCCCCCCTCTCGCCGCTCACATGGCTCTGTGGAGGCCTCAGTGCTCCCTTTCCTGCCAGCCCAGCCTGTGTCTAGGGGGCGAGGGGCTATGGGGGCCTCTGAGGGGCACACCATGGCAGGTGGGGTGGGGGGCAGCTGGCGTGGGGCCCTGCTGCTGCCTTAACGCTGGGCGCAGGACAGCCAAGAAGCTGAAACCACCTGTGAGCACCAGATGCTATAACTGCCAAGGGGTTTCTGAAAAAATGTCTTGTTTCAGAAATAATCAGCAAAAACACTTTTTTAGATGAAGAAAATCTGTAACCCGAGATATAATATTTTTCAGAAAAAGAATGCATGTTGTGAGAGAACGTTTCTTCCCACGGTGGGCAAGGTGCGCGGGGGAGGACACAGCCGAGCCATCTTCCCGGTGTGCCCGCAGCCCACGGCAGGGTCAGGCCGGCTGGCTGCATGGGGCCTGGCCCCGGGGGAGCTGAGGCGGCATCCAGTGCACAGCTTGTCCCCATTGGCCACAGGGGCAGGGAGCCTCCCCCGAGCCAGCCCAACTACAGCCCCGGAAGGGCCCAGTGTCTGGAGACCACACGTGCTGGGCCAGCCTCTCTGCAGGTGAGAAAATACAGCTTGTGAGACGCCAAGCCGCCAGTGTAGGGGCCAGAGCAGGGACCCGAGTCCAGGTCCACCTGCCGCAGCATGTCCTCTCTGCATCGCCGTGGAAAGGCCCCAGCAGCGGCCATGGACTGCACGTTTCTGGGTGCCAGGCCTTGGGCGAGGCACTGCCTCCATTAATGTGAGTGGCGACCCAGTGAGGTAGGTCTGGGGGCAGGACGGTGCGCCGAAATTGCCCAGGGCCACAAGGGGAGGGGACTCTGGAGCATCCAGGTCTGACTGGCTTCAGAGCCTGGGCTCTTGAAACCTCCTATTACTGAGGCGCGCGTCACCTTCCCAGGTTCAATATGTGTAAGAGCCAGAATGGCAGCTGGCTCTGAGCAGGAGGCCTCGCGGGGTGCACAGGCTGCGGGTCAGCCTGAGGGGGACCCCGTTCTCTAAGCAAGAGCTGGTGAGAGGCGCAACTAGCCCAACGCTGAGCACCCTCCCGTGTGGCGGGTGGAAGCAGGTAACCACGTTTCTATTTAAGTTGGTATTGAACAGGGCACCTTAGGAAGCAGCTCTTAAGGTCCAGATTCTGTCCCCCAGGGACGCAGGGATGGCCTGCTGTGGCCTGAAGTTGCTGGCTGTGTTGCTGGGGGCGGGATGGGAGGACCCCTGGGTCAGTGGTTATGGGCCAGCACAGTCTGTTCTGCAGAGATGGGCAGGGAGAGTCCCCCCTAGAGGGACAGTGACATCGGGAGGATGAGGGAGGGTGGGGCAAGGGGGGGAGGGGGTGTGAATGAATGAATGAATGCATGCTTTGGGGCGTGTTACCAAGGAAGCCTGTCGAGGCCTGTGGGTTCCCGGCATGCCTGGGCTGGCATGTCACACGCAGGAGGGCAGGTGTGGGGCGTGGAGGAGCAGGGTGGGGAGGGGGGATGGTCAGGGGCCCCAGGCACAGGCCAAGGAGCCTGGCCCTCGTCCCCTGGCAGAAGGGCATGTGTGGCAGTTGACACATGGGAAAGACGAGACTGGTGGCAGGTGGCAGCACGGGCAGATGTAGGGGCCCAGAGGCCAGGGAGGGGTGGGGTCAGGCAGGAAGGACCCCCGCGCCCTGCGCAGGCACACCGACGCTCACTCCCACCCAGCTCCACGGCTGTGAACGACGGTCACAGCCACACTCCCGTGCGTCCCCACACACCCACCGCCCCTCAAGGAGTGGGTGGCATCACCCGCCTCCCCTGTTCCCGCAGCAACGCACGGCTGCTGGGACGCGCATCGAGCACGAGGGTGGGAGCCTGACCCCAGGCCAGGTGGAGGCAGAGCCCAGCAACGAAAGGGGACGCCGCCTCTGAAACACGAACTTGGCCACGCTGGGCCCTGAAGTTCGCAGTTCGGCATGAGAGGCCCTCGCACGGAGCACACCTGTGTTGGAAAGTCAGGTGAAACTCAAGATTAGAGGCACAGATAAAAACTATTTAATGTGACATTCCTCAAATTAAAATAAAGAAGCGATGACATGAACTTAACTTATGCTTTGTGAAGGATAAACTGGCGGATACCGATCGAGGGTCACGAAAACGATTCCTTGGCTTCCACTGCCCACTTCTTCCCCGACGGGGACTCTGCCGATGGGACTTATGCAAAGGAAGGACACGACGGTGTGCACAAAGCTACCGAGGGCTGCAGTTCTCCCGCTTATAGCCGTGGGGGTCCTTCCTCCTGCGTTTATGACCTATGACTCCCCTCCACTTTCCACTGGGAATAAAACTGGGGGACAAGGAATGCCCGAGAAGAAGATGGGCATCCGGCCGCTACAAAAGGAGCATCCCAGCAACAGCAACACTGGCGCTCGCGGCCACTCCTGGGGCTGCGGTGACAAAGCAGCCCTCCCAGCCCCAGGGGTGCAGACTGCGGCAGGAAGAGGGGGCTGCCAGGCTGCCCTGGGTGGCACAAAAACTGAGGAGGTCGGAGGGGACAGGCTAGAAAGCCCAAGTCCCCCGTCCACGTCTAGCCCTGCTGCTTCCGTGCGGCAGTCCCCTCCGAGCCTTGGTTCCTCACGTGCGCGGCAAAGGCACCAACGCCCACCTCAGCCGTGGGGAAGGACCTGGGGCCAGGTGCCCCGTCGGGTGGAATTACTACGACCACCGGCAACCTGTGCTGGCTGAACTCAGCACCTCTCCGTTACCTCCTAGAAAACGCCAGTCCTTTGAAGAGACAATTGAAGCGGAAGTGTCCCTGAGCACTGACTGGGAGGGTGAAAGGTGTCATCACCCAGGACGTGTGCAGGATGGGGCCTGGCCTGGCCAAGTGTCAAGTGGAGACTGAGAAAGAATCAGCCAATCCCTACAGGGTGGCGCCTCTGCAACAGACCCCAGGAGTTAGGCCAGGAGTGGGAGCCGTACAGGGCACTTTGCTCAACTGCTGAGGGTGGGAGGGTGGCGGGCTGGGTGGGGAGACGGCCCCAGGCCCCCAGCAGCCTCCCCTGCCTGTCCCTCAGAAAATATTCCCAGTCCTCTCCCGAGCCCCTCCCTGAACCCTATGGAATGGTGTGTGGAGCGAGGGTGAAGGACCCTGCTCTGAGGCCCAGGCTGGGTGTGAGCCCAGGCCACCCTCCCCGGCGTCCTCAACAGGCTGCCTGGTCCCTCCTTAACCCACCTCCATCCTCAGGTGGGCTCTGGGCTGCGGGGAGCAGTCACACCCTTCTTGGAGACCTACAGGAACCCCCAGATGATGAACACAAGGCTGGGCGCTGCCTCTGTTCCACTCGCCCGCTCGGGGTAGGGAGCGCCCAGGTCACTTACACTCCGGCCTGGCGGGAGCAGGTTTTGGTTTCCTGGCCTTGGAGTCACCTGTTTTCTGGACTTCTCCTTCTTTAGTGTCGGTGACTTTTAAATATTTTTTTTCCCATTGCCTTATCTCTGTTCAGATCCACTTCTAGAGCGTATGGGGAGACGGACTGGCCCTCCGATAAGGGACAGCTTTCTAACAGTGCCAGTGGCCCAGCAGGACACGGCTGCTCCTGTCACGGAGCGGGAGGAGCGGAGTCACGGCCTCCTGCAGCAGCAGCAGCGCCCTGGTCCCCTGCTCTTCCCATTTTCTTCACAGGCGCTGTCGGCCGAGTCAAGGGTGGCACCTGGTAGCAGGAGCGTCCCGGCTGTCAGGCGACGCTCACTCATGGAACGGCCAGGCCGAATCCCAGACGGCAGACTGACCCCGAGCTCCCTCCAGAGCACGGACAAGCCAGGTCATGCCCGTGTCACCCAGGCCCACACCTTCACTTTCGGATGGGAAAACTGAGGCCGGGAGGAGGAGAGGAGCTTGGTCGCGGTCAGATGTTGGGGTACTCACAGTGGCAGAGGTAACTAGCTCCTGCTGAGGCCCTGCTCCGACAGAGGTGGCCTAGACCTTGAGCCGGGCTCTTCCCAAGTGGCTAAGATGCATTTGCTGAGGGCTCAGAGCCCGGGTCCCAGGGCGGACGATCCTGAAGTCCCGCTGGCTTTGCTGGGAGGAGAGCAGGGTTGTGGGGGTCACTGCTCCACGTGCCTGCCACCAGAGCCACCCCACGGCGGGCTGCTGGCCTCTGATCACATGCTGTGCACCAGCTGCTGACAGCTGGCCCACTGGGGCGCTGTGGGCACTCAGGTCTGCAAAGAGTGCTGGGCAGAGGTGCCACACCTCACTTCCCTCCCAGCACGGCCTCCCGAGAGTGGGGCTGGGCATGGGGAGGGCAGCGTGAACAGGAGACGCGGGGGCTGGGCACTAGATGTACCCCAGGAGCCAGTCAGAAGGGCAAAACCGCCTGTGGCGACCTCCTCCCCCACCTGGTGGGGATCTTCCCGCCCATCCTCCACGTTCAGTCTCAACCCTGGCAGCCGCCCCTCCCTCTCTCCGAGGCACACGCTGCCTTCCCTGGCCCCGGCGCCCCTCACTGCCAAGCCCCCTGCAGGCAGCTGCTCTGCCTCGTTCATTTCGGCGGCTGCCTGGCTCTGCACCCAGCCGGTTTTCCTGGGCAGTGTTGGGTGAATTGCACCTAGACCCAACCCGGGTCTCAGCAGCCTGGGAGCAAGCTCTAGAAGAGGCAGCTTCCCAGACGTCAGTGACGATGCAGCCGGGAGAGACGGCAGGCACCCTGCCCTGCAGCAGGACGATGCAGCCGGGAGAGACGGCAGGCACCCTGCCCTGCAGCAGGCGGCAATGACAACTACGTTGACAACGGCATCTGAAGCTTATCCAAGGTGCCTGCACTTTCTGAAACATCGGACAAATAACTCGTTCAATCCCTTACCCTTAGCATCCTCATTTTACAGGGGAGGAAACTGAGGCTTGGAGCAGGATGGGTCCTACAGCGAGCGAGTGGCAGAGTGAGGAGATGCAAGTCTGTGCTCCCCACTGGGGCCCCCCAAGTCATTCTGGCCATTTTCCATGTCTCATGGCCGCACTGAGGGGATCTCTGTGCAGCGTGCCTGGGAAACAAGCTATAATGCTAGGGGAGGCACACCTGGTTTCCACGACGACCGTGCAGTCAGGGAGCAGGCCCCACCCCTCCCCTGCACAGCGGTCCCACCTCTCACAGGATTTACGGGAGCATCTCGCCCTGCCCCACCGGCCTGTGTGTCTCCCTCCTCCTCCCAGACTGCCATCCTTGCCAGGAAGTGGGTAGAAACAGGATGCTTGCACAGGGGGAGTGGGGCTGCAGCCCCAACACCCCGTGCCCTCATCTCGGCAGGAGGGCCGTGGCTTGGCACAGCTGTGTCTGGGCTGAGACCACTGGACAGCGGAGAACAGCAGAGGGCAGGAGCCGCGGCCCCACACTGCTGGCTGACGGCTCGGGCCTCCAAGGACGTGGCTCACAGAAGAGGACGGTTACCCAGGGAACCACACCGGTGGGCTGACGGAAAACTCCAGAGCTGAAGGGCCAAGATGGGGACTTCTGCCTCCCCATCCTCCTGCTTTGCAAAGAGCCATTCATTTCCCTGCTGCGCCTCCCAGCAGGGCTGCCAGGATGATCTTTCTGAACTCTGCTTGCCGCCCCCCCGAGGCCTTGCTGCGGCCGGCTGCCTGTGCGCCGCCGTCCTGGCACACTCCTGATGTTCAGATCACAGAGAAGCAACTGCCAAGGATCCCGGGGAGCCGCTCTGCCACCTGCACAGGATGTGGTTTCTAAAACAAGGACATCTGAGTGTGGAGGGCCGAGAGCTGACTCCGCTCTTGCCCAGGGGCAGCTCAGGGCCAAAGGGGGCCCGTGCCTTCTAACGAGAATGACGTCTCCTGAGTCTTCAGCCAGTGGTGTTCCTGGGCCTCACTGGCTAAAGCGACAAAATAAAACAGCAGCCCCAGCCACAGAGCATGGAAGGAACAGTCAGCGTCAGCCGCCAGGCCAGGCGTGGCTGGGAGATAAGGCGCAGGATGGCTTTGAGACGGCAGGACCCCAACGAGCGAACGACCGTGGGATAAGCGCCCCAGCCTATCACAACCGCCTCTCGAGAAACAGATCCCTAAAATACTCATCCATTTTCACAAGCTACGTGGGAGAATGAATTCTCTTTCTTGTTAAAAGAGAATAAATGCGTAATGAGCAGGTTACCAAGTGTTACAAGGCAGCTGTCAGAGCTGCTCTGTCCCTCTCGGCCAGGCCATCTGATTGTGGCAGTGGCCTTCCATCTGTGGTAAGCTTCCCGAGTGCACCTGTTTCCAAGCCTCAGTGGCTATACTGGGTTGGCTAGTGTCACCCCCCAACTCACATCCTTTCTGGAACTTCAGGATGTCACCTTATTTGGAAGGGTGAATGCAGATGCGATGGATGAAGATGAGGCCACACTGCAATAGTGTGGGCCCTTAATCCAGCGTGGTGGGGTCCACATCAGAGGAGAAAAGACAGAGAGACGTGATGATGGGGCAGAGACTGGAATGATGCATCCACGAGACAGGGAACACCAGGGATGCCGGCCACACCGGATACTCAGAGAAAGGCACAGAGCAGATTCGTCTTTAGAGCCTTCCAGGGAGCGTGGCCCTGCCAAGGCCTTGATTTCGGAACTGTGGCCTCCAAAACTGAGAGAGAACAAACCTCTGTTGTTTTGAGCCACGAGTTAGTGCGATTTCTATGGCCGCCCTAGGAAACTTAAAACAACGCATACTCACTATCTTACAGCGCTGGAAAGAAGTCCTCAAATGGAGGCGTGGGCAGGGCTACGTTCCTTCTGGAGGCTCCAGGGGAGAATGTGTCTCTTGCCTGTTCTAGCTTCCAGAAGCTGCCCTCATGCCTTGGCTCAGGGCCCCTCTCCAGCCTCACTTGTTGTCTCTCTGCCCCTCCGGCCTCTCTTCACAGCAGGGCTCAGGAGGGTTATACCGGCCTGCCTGGATGATGCGGGATGGTCCCCATCTCAGGACCCTTAACCCAATCACACCTGCAATGTCCCTTCTGCCACATAAGGTAACACACTCACAGGTTCCGGGAATCAGGACACGGACAACTTGGGGAGCCATGGTTTGGCTGTCACTCGTGCCACCTTCTCACTCTGTGGCTCACCGCTGGAGTTGGATTTACTGCCCTGTGGAGAGGTCCCTGGATGCTCTAGTTGTCACTGAGACTCCTTCCTGGGCACAGAGACCTCACAGGTCCCTGTGTCCTCCCCGAAAAGCCGGGCGCATACGCCCTCCTGGCCAGGGGTCAGGGGAGCCGGTTCTGGGCCGGGCAGTCCCGCTCTGACTCCACGTGGCCTAGGTCAAGTGCGCAAGTCCCTACACAGGGGACATCAGTGCTGCTTCTGGGAAGGACGTTAAGCACCTGGCGCGTGGCCAGCACAGAGCTGGGACTTAATACGCACCAGGGCCCTAGGCCCCTAGCCCGGCAAGATCTTTGTCACCTTCCATCGACACAGCTCACTTTTGCACATAACTGTCTGGAGTTTACTTCAAACCACAGAGGCTCAGAACCAGGGGGAGCCTGTCTGTCTAGTGGGCGCCCACCCCGGCTTCCCTCAGGGCTCCCTTGACCCTGTCATAGCTGGATCAGCTGAGGGGCCACCGGGAACCTCGCCTGGGCCGGGACCCTTTCTACAGAGGCTCCTAGGAAGGAGCAGGCTGCTGTGGTAACAGCCAGCACAGGGGAGTCAGGTAGGCTATTTTTAGAAGTGAAGCTTTTTTCCATCTTTGGAAGAAAACGAATCCGGTTTCTTAGCGGGGAAGCCCGGCCAGGGGGGCAGCATTTTGGACCGAGAAACCCAAAGGCTGCGCAGGTTGGTTCAGGGTTGGTGCTGTTGGGGCTGGAGGCTCTGCGCCACCCCGTTTTGTGCTGCCTCTTGTTTGGGGGCGCCCAGCTGTGCCCTCACCTGCCCATGAGCTCTTTGGGGTCAGGGCACAAGATGACTAGAGGGGACCCCTCTGCTCGCACGTGTGGCTGGAGCTGAGAGCATCCCTGAGGACGGGAGCAGCCCAGGCCAGGGTGGAAGGCCGGCACTCATGCGTCTACTGCGCTCGCATGCAGCGCTGGCTGGATGAGTTTTGGGGAGGAGCTGCTAAGACAGGTCCTGGCAGAGGGACAAGATTGCAGTGGGAGGGGACAGGCTGGCAAGGGCTGGGGAGGGGCCTGGAGGAAGATGCTGGGAGCTCCTGCAGGGTCCTGGGCAGGGAGGGACATTCAGACAGTTCACGCCCTGCCCCCCATCCCAGCAAGGCCTGGCACGTCACCCACCAGCAACGCCACGTCCTTCAGCCATCCCAGTGCCACATGTGGAGACCTGGAGCTTGGGGACTTTCCCACTTCTGTGCCACGCCACACACCACTGCAGGTCACTTTCCTCCCCTCCCCTGCTAGAGGCCTGGTCGGGTCACTTCCACTGAGCAGCCCTGAGCCCTCAGGCTCCCCAGCACTGGGCCCCTCCACCGGTCTCTGGCCAACTGGAGTAACGTTTGGGGTGGTGGCTTCCTTGAGGGCGAGGCTCGTATTGCTGGTCTCTGCATTCCCGCAGACCAGACAGGGCCTTGGGGGCAGCAAAGACAGAGAAGCCTTGCCCTGCTCCCCCCGCCGCGCCCCACCACAGCAGGGGTGCCTGCATCGGTGCAGCATGGGGGCCACTGTGCCTGGGGCCTGACACCCAACTGTCAGTCACCAGCAGGATTAGCTCTAACCAGCGGAGCTCCTTTCGGGCCAGCAGCGCAGTCAGTGGGGACAGGCGCTGCTGTCCCTCCCCTCTCTGCAGAGCTGAGTCCAAGCATGCAGGACTGGGAGGGGGCAAGGCTAGTCCCCTGATCTCTGGCAGCTTTCCAGCCTGTGGTCTTGTCCCGAGCGGCCACTTCTCTCTGGAGCTTCCCTCACAGGGCTGCAGAGCCCCACGGCGGGCGTTCATCCCGTCCTGAGCGCTACGGCCTTTGAGCGGGGCACGCATCCTATTTTCTCTCAGTCTGGCTGTGCAGAGACACCGCCACGGGGCCTCTGAGAAGGAAATGAGTAGTGTCACTTTCTAGTGGGGACTGCGGGGGCGCTGCACCCTCAGCAGAAAACAGCCATTCCCAGCCTGCGTCGTTAGCGCCCGAACGTTCGAGCACAGCAGCTTGGGAGACTGATTTAGATTTCGGGAGAGCTGTTAGGCTGCCCGAGCTTGATCCCAGAGTCCAATCAGCCGGATGCTGACAACAGAGAGAAACGTGCGTTGGAGCAGGGTCCCAGGGGCTGTCAAGTGATGTCACTGCATCTGAGAATGAACAGCCTGGCTGCTCAGTGACTGCTTCCTCTGGGCTTCTGTGTGTGGGGCCAGTTCCATGTATCTCACGTGGTATTCTGCAAGCGTCACCCCCAGAAGAAGAAAGGGTGGCGTGGAAAGTTATGGGGCCTGCCCCAAGGCTCCCAGGTGGCATAGCTAGGCTTGGTGCCATGATCTTTGCAGAGAATCTGATGGCACCTGCCACCCCCATGGCCCTGAGGGCTGCAGAGGATGGCCAGGCCAGGGGCTGTAGGGTGAGGTGCAGCCCCACGCCCAGCCCTGAGACAAAGGGGTGGCTGCTGCTACCCTCCAGTCTGGCCTAGAGTGAGCAGGCGGAGAGCTGAGCCCTGTAGGGGGCATGGCACTGGTTCTCCACCCCTGGCCCCAGAGGAGGACCCCCTCACTGCAGGCTATGGCTGCCGATGTTCCACCCCACTCAAACAACGGGGAGGGGAGCCTGAGAGGTGTTCTGGGAGCTTCCAAGAGAACAGGGAGTCTGAGACCACTGACAGAGTAGGGGCTGAGACAGGAGCGTCGGGGTGGGAGTTGGGGAGATGACTTCACACTGGGGCTGGAGCCCTGGAGACCTGAGAGGACTCCTGGGAGGAGGTGGCAGCCTTGCTGGTGCAGGATGGTGACGTGCTGGCAGGTGGCACGGAAGGAGGATGCCGCAGAAGCACCGGGACAGAGGTGGGATGTGCCGGCAGCGGGCGAGAGGGGAAAGCAGGGCTCCTGGCAGCGGAGCGGCCCCTCTGAGGCACGGCCAGTCCTTCCTGCCTGGGGAACCCAGAGGACAACAGGCTGACTTCCCCAGTGGGCCCTGTGGGGTTCTGCAGAGAAAAGAATCGTGAATTAAAAATAAGAATCTTTGGGGAACTGGACCAGTGGTGCCCCTCCCCTCAAGGAGGTAGGTGACTAAAGGCTCTGAGCAGCTCGGCCTGAGCTTCCGTTCCACTGGAAGGCGCGGCAGGATCTGATCTGATGGAAAATCAGATAATGATAAATAATAAATTGTGCAACGCTGCCAGGTGGATGGAAAACCGGCCAGAGCACCAGCGTCACCTCGATCCTCGAGGCCTCTGTGGCCCGTCTCCCTGCTCTGTGCTGGTGATGGGGTGGGTGGGGCTGGGGTGTCCAGGGAACCTGGAGAGACCGCATCGGGCTCGCAGACAGCTTCTCCAGCAGAGGGCGCAGCGGCTGCACCTGGCCAAGGTGGGGCCTGGGGTGGGTGCCCAAGCCTGACATAAAACCTGGGCTCTGCTTCCATCCCACGGAGCTGCAGGCGCAGAAACCCCATTCGATAAACGCGAATCTGTAGGCCGGTATCTGCGGTGGCTGAATCTCATCTCTTTCCAGCGAAAAATGCTCTCCGAGACCCCAGGGGCAGCTAGAGACACCAACGAGCACAAATCTCAGAGGACAAAGCAATCTACCTCCTTCCCTCTCACTAGAGGGAGCCAGGCGCACGGTCAAAGCCACAAGCCAAAACGATGGGTGAAAAATATAGGCATGGGGGTGACGGTCAGGACGCCCATGGAGCCAGGGTACCCCTCAGCAGAAGGCTGTGACCCGGAGCTGCACGCTGTCCTTGGCTGTCCTCAGGATGACAGGCAGCTCTGGGCAGCCGGGCCCACCCCCAGGGAAATAAACAGGCGCAGAGACGGAGGCAAAAATAGAGGTGCGTGCTCCACTTATGGCATCTGCTGAGATGCTAAAGACAACCTGCCGCCCACGGCCGCCTCCAGCCGGTAGAGCACCCCCCCACACTCCCCACTCAGCCGGGCCTTCCACAGGGTCGCCCTGAGGAGCGAGGGTGCCTGTCCCTGATCCAGCACTGTTGCGCGCTGACCCCTTCCAGGGCCATCCGGGCTCACTCGCCCACCCTGTGGCTGCCCAGGCCAGGACTTGCTCGGGGCTGCTCCCCGGCCCGGCCTGGGGCAGGTGCGTGAGGGCGACCCGTGCCAGCTGGGCGGGGGAGGCTGGCCCTGGCGCTGCAGCCCACCCCCCTGGTGGGAAGTGAGCCAGGCGCGTGCTCTGCTTCTCACGCAAGCCCCTGTTTAACGGCACGGGAGGGGCCCGGAGCCGGCGCACAGAGGCTCCCTCCCCTTCCTCTGACCCGCTGGGGTCAAGACCAGAAACCCACCTGCGTCTCAGCACACAGGTGCCTCTCAGGTGGGCTGGTTTCTAGACAAGAGTGAGCCTCCTCCAAGGCGAGCCTCAGCTCCACCTGGCCTCTGCTGTGGGCCTCTAAAACCCAACCCACCAATGTGCCTGTTCTGAGACTCAGCCGGGGACTGCCCGGTGACCTGGGGTGGGAAGGGCATCGGTGTTTTTAAAAAGCTTCTCCAGGAGATTTCATACTGCAGCAAGAGTGAAAACCACCCGGTTAGATGCTACCTAAGGTCCTGCCAGCTTTAACATCCCATAATACCAGGTTCCGGCCACATACATTGCTCCGTATTGTCCCCCACATCCAGGTGCTGCCTGAGCTCTGCAGATGAGGGAACCAAGGCCGAGGGGAGCTGGGGCGGCAGCCAGGCATCGTGGCTCCCATGGCGTCATCTCCCATGTCACCTCTTGGGTAACCAAATAAAATAGGAAAATAATTCTCCCATTATCCTGACATCTCAGGAAATTAAACTTTCCTTTTTCCCACACTGAAGTCTAGCCTTTGTCCACATAACACGAATTCAGTTTGGCATTTTGCTTTTCCATCTCCTAGGGCAAGTGGCCTGTAAGGCTTTCCCCAGCCTCGACGACTTGGCCGCCTGCTAATAGGCGCCCCAAATCCCATCCAGTTGTAGGCTCTGGCCTCTGTGGCACCGTGGCACCTCTGTTTGAGCTGTGATAGGAGGGCTTCTTCCTGCCCTCACTGGCACATGGGGTGGTGCCACCCCTGGCCTGACTCTGAGCACAGCTGCTCTGAAACCACTGGCCCCACCGACGGGTGTGCAAATAGCCCTGAGCTCACGCTTCTCCCAGCCTGTCACCAGGCATCTGCAGACCCGGTCACTCAGCTGACAGCTGCGGGGTCAGCAATCCCTGACCAGCAAGAAGGACCTTTAATGGACAGTGAAGAGACCTGCCTATGTGAGTGGTTTATAAGACGCGATGCAAACATCTGTCTCAAGGCCAGAGCAAGTTCTAAAGCAAGCATCTGGCAACCCACACGTGAGAACCCCCGATCCGTCTCACGTGGCGCCAGCCTTGTTGAGCAGGTCACTGGAAACTGCTAGTTTACATTTTCCAGGCCTGGGGACAGCCACACTGCTCATCCTTGGCAATCATCTGATGCCCATGTAATCGCAGTAAAGAGTTTTCCCCGGGCAGCCGCCTCTGGGTGTCGGTGGTGCAGGGCGGCCTGAGAGGGGCCCTGGGCGGGGACAGGGCTCCACCACGGGAGCCGCGGGGCCTTGAACGGGCAGGGGCTGCATCTGCCTGGCCGATCCCCACATCCCAGCGCCAGGCGCACAGGGGCCCCACACAGGAACCTGCTGCATGAATGGACGTCACGAGACACGACGGGATGGGAAAGTGTTCTGTAAACCGTGCGGGAGGGCGCAGGCGGAGCAGTGAGGAAGGTCGGGATGCTTGCGGGTTAGGACACTCCAGGTTTAGGGTTTTCCTTTGTGCTGCTCCTGCCTCTTGAGCTAATCGAGGAACCCAAGATGAAGTGAATCCCAACCACGACCTGACCGTCCTGTGACTGGCCCTGTGACCTGCCCCCTCAGCCAGCCCGGCTGTGTGGTTCCTGCGAAGATCTTTTCACCCTGCGAACCCTCCCTGGTGCCCTGCCGCCTCCTCCGGCTGCAGGGTGGTGGGTGGGTGCCCCCAGGAGGCCTCTCGCCGACGCTTACTGACAGGCTGGGTTGGCCAAGTTCTGAGGGGAGGGCGAGGCGGAATTTCACACTCTGCTGGACGTAAGATAGGCAGATTCAGGTCTTAAATGAACAAGGGGAGGAAGGACCCCTTAGTTTAATAACCCAAGTAAGAGATGCTCCTCCCTTTTATGGCTCAAGCAGACCTGGAAGTCCTACTTTGTCATTTCTGATTCCTGTGACCTTGCACATTCACTTAACATCGTAACCTCAGTTTTCATCTGTAAAATGGGTTAGTGCCTGTAAAGTACTTAACACGGTGCCTGGCTGGCAGTCAGGAGCTCCCAGCATTGGCCATTATTACCTGGCTATAAAATCGATCCCTGTTGAAGGCAGAAAAATCAAAAAGCTCTACAGAGAAAAGAAAAGCTTAAAGCAGCAAAGACATAATCTCCAGCAATACTCGCAAGGTAGCCTTGACCAACCTGTCTGATGCCGGTGGTGACTCCGGCCCACTCAAATGTGCTGCACAGAATGGGGTCCCCAGCTTAAGTGTCAGTTTGTCTAGAGACAGGTTGTGTGACTTTACACAGGTGCCCTCCCTGCTCTCGGCCTCTGTGTTTGCTCCTGTAAAAGAAGGAGCCCCCAGGGAGCAGAACCACACTCCTCTGTAACCGGCTAGACTAACACAAGCACTTGTCCCCCAGGGTCCCCACCTCATCCCACCTCCTCCATCCACGCATCTGCTGGACTGAGGGGGGCAGTCACTGCCCACAGCTAAGAGGGACCCTGCCAGGAGGGCCAGTGCAATCACCGCTGCAGGCAGGTGGCTTCCGAGGTGTGGCCTGGTGAAAGCTATCTAAGCAGTTTTTGCAAAGGCGGAAAATCAATGTAAAATTCACGAGGCCCCAGAAAAGTCCACATTCAGGAATAAAGTTACTTAAGACGAGCTTGGCCAAAGACAAACGAGGTGGGCCATTAGCCAGCTCCTTTCCTCAAGAGCAGGAGAGAACGAAGGACGTCACCCCAGGCTCCCTGACAGCCCCTTGCCGGGACCACCTCCTTGTCCAGCCACCTGGGGAGGACACCTGCTTCCTACAGGGCCAGCAAGCTTCATTCTCTGGGTACTTAGCAGTTATTAATACGTTTCTCACTATAAATTAATAAATTTGTTTTTTTTTATTTTCTCAAGGAAATGAAAACAAGAAATTCCAAGATGTGATGGTATTTGTCAAGAAACTAAAGGCGAGTGACTAAAAAGTGAAGGGGGTTGTTTCCAAGTGCCAAGTCCTGGTGACTAGGAGCTGGCGCCTGGGTAGGAATTACTGACTCTGGAACCTTGCGGGGTGGAGGCATGGGGGAGGTGAGGCCACGGGGAGGCAGCGGAGGGAAAAGCTACGAGATGGAGGGATGGAGGGGTGGGAGCTGAGAGAGGGAGAGGAACAAGCTCCGAGCAGGGCCTGAGGGGACCCCAGTACTCGACAGCTGCTCTCTGAGCCCACAGGGAGGCTTCTCAAAACCCAGACAATGCCGTGTCCCCACAGCCTGGCTGGGACCTTCCCTCAACTGTGCAGGGGCCGCTCACATAGGCTGCAGGGCTGAGGAAGAAACCCGGGCGCGCCCTGCGATGCACGTGTCATGCAGTCTGTGAGGACGTCAGAACGCGATCTGGCAAAATCCAAAACCCCCCAGTCAGGCGGTCTTGAATTACAACCAGTCTACAGAGATATAACAACTTTGGGCCAAGTTTCCACCTAAGACCCATTTCAGATTGGCTCCGTGGTGGCCTAGGTTGGGGAGGCTCTCCTTAAATAGGTCACCCTGTGGCTGAGAACTTTCTGGCATCCCTGCCCCAGGCCCACCAGCACTGGAAGAGACAGGGAGTGACGGGGCATGTAGTGGGGGCTGGGAGGCCATTGGAGGGCTGTGCTGAGGAATACCAAAAGCCATTTAGGACCAGGGGCCCTCAGGGCCTTGGAACAGCTGTTTCCTACAAAATGTCCCTTGTCTTAAAGCAGGTCTGGAAGACAGAGAGACCTGGGCAACACCAGCAGCAGCCCCCACTCTTGCAGACGGCACAAAGTCACTTGCCTAGACATTAAACATTCTGCCAGACAGTCCTCCTGGGTTACCACCCTCCGTGCTGTGGGCTCTATTTCTGGTCCCCTTTAACGTCAAGTGTGCTGAGGTTGCATGAGGCAAGGTGCCTACCCACTGTCACCTGCTGGGCAGCTTTGGCTCCGGGATTGGGCGACTGGGACCCTGAGAAGGGATGGGCCAGGACGGTGGGGCGGGTAAGCCAAGAAGACCAAGGAACAGCATCTTCACACTGCCGAGAGCAAGAAGTCTGGAATCACAGAGGCTGTTAAAATGTCCTTCCAAAATAAAGGTTAAAAAGCTATGTTCAGGCAAGTAAAACCTGAGAGAGTTTGCTGCTAGCTGACCTGCACTGTGAGAGATGTTGAAGGAAGTCCCTCCAGCTGAAAGAAAATGATACCCGATGGAGACTCGGATCCAGGCAAAAGAATGACGAGGGCTAGCAAAGATAGATATCTGAGCAAGTATCAAAGATGCTGGCTTTCTCACTTTTAATTTCACTTAAAGATAATTGTATAAAGCAAGAGAAAAAAGTACACGGGACAATCGATGACACAGCAAAACGGGACACAGCAGACAACAGAGGCACACTGCTGTAAGGTTCTTACGTTTCAGCCGAAATGGTACCTTATTTGGAGAAAGACTGCGATAGTTGAAGATGCATAATGTAAACTCTAGAGCCACCGCTAAGAAGAGAGAGTTGCATAGCTTATGAGCCACTAGAGGAAAGACAACTGAATACTAAAAATAATACAATAGCAGGAAAAGAGAAAAAAGAATAAAGAACAGATGAGACAAAACAAATAGCAAAATGGTAGATTTAATCCCAATCATATCAACAATTCCATTAAATTAAAATGGTTTCAGCACTACAATTAAAAGTCAGAGATTTTATCAGACTGAATAAAAAAAGATTCATTATATGCTAATTATAATAAACTCATTTAAATATAAAAAACAGATAAATTAACCAACCATATATTTTCTATAAGAAACATACTTTAAATACAATGATACATATGGGTTAAAAGCAAAAGATGGGCTGGGTGCAGTGGCTCATGCCTGTAATCCCAGCAGCTTGGGAGGCCCAGGTGGGAGGATCGCTTGAGCCCAGAAGTTCAAGACCATCCTGAGCAACACAGCAAGACTGTGTCTCTACAAAAAATTAAAAAATTAGCTGGGCATGGTGGTGCATGCCTGTAGTCCCAGCTACTCAGGAGGCTGACACAGGAGGATGGCTTGAGCGTAGGAGTTTGAGGCTGCAGTGAGCTATGATGATGCCACTGTACTCTAGCCTGGGAGACAGAGCAAGACTCTTTCTCAAAAAAAAAAAAAAAAAGCACAAAAGATTGGAAAAAGAACACTAGCCAAACAGCAATCTGAGAAAATTGAGAGTGGCCTTATTAACTTCAGAAAGCAGACTTCTGGGCAGAGATAAAGAAGAAACTTTCATAATGACAAAAGAGTCAATTTATCAAGATGACACAAATTCCTGAAGGTGCACACATCTCATGACAGAGCTTAAAAGTACATGCAGCAAAAACAGAAGTGAAAAGAGAAAGAGACAGATGTGCAATTATAGTTAGAAGTTTCAATACTACAGTACAATATAATCGATAGAAGTACACAAATGAGCATGGATTTAGAGCACATAAATCTTCAAGCCTCCTTTATCTATCAACCAAGTTGACCTAATTGACACTTAGAGAATTCCACATCCTACAAAAGCAGAACACACATTCTTTTCAACAATACATAAAACATTCACAAAGACAGAGCATATTCTGGGCCATAAATCAAGTTTTAAATTTAAAATTATAAAAAATATGTTCTCTGGCTACTATAGAATTACATTAGAAAATAATAACAAAAAGGTATCTAGAAAAAACCCAAATATATGGAAATTAAACCAGACACTTCTAAATAACCAGTGGGTCAAATAATAAATCACAAAGGAAATTAGAAAACATTTCGAAATGAATGATAAAATACAACACATCAAAATGTGTAGGATGCAGCTAAAGTAGTGCTTGGAGGAAAATTCATAGCTGTAAATGTTTATTTTGGAAAAGAAGAAAGAATTAAAATTAATGATCTAAGCCTCTACATTAATAAGCTAGAAGCTCAGTGCAGTGGCTCACTGCTGTAGTCCCAGCTACTCAGGAGGCTGAGGTGGAAGGATTGCCTGAGGCCAGGAGTTTGAGACCAGCCTGGGTGATAGAGCAAGACCCAATCTCCCCACTTCCTCCCAAAAAATATTTTGGCCGGGTGCAGTGGCTCATGCCTATAATCCTAGCACTTTGGGAGGCCAAGGTGGGAGGATCACTTGAGGCCAGGAATTTGAGACCAGCCTGAGCAAGAGTGACACCCTGTCTCTACAGAAAATAGAAAAATAAAAAAATTATTAGGGTGTGGTGACACACACCTGTAGTCCCAGCTACTAGGGAGGCTGAGGCAGGAGGGCTGGACTCAGGTCCAGATGGTTGCACTGGTGAATTCTACCAAATATTTAACACAAATTTTGTCAGAAAATAGAACAGGTAGAAACAATTCACAATCATCTTATGAGGTCGCTATTATGCTGAAAGTAAAAACAAAAAGACATCACAAGGAAATTATAGCCCAAGAACCCTCATGAATATAGATGTGAATTTCCTTAATAAAATACTAGCAAATATCATTCAGCAAAAAAGGATAATACATCCTGAACAAGTGGGATTTATCTCAGGAATGCAAGGTTTAACATTTAAATACAATTCATATTAACAGTATAAAGAAAATACAATAAACTCAATAAATACTGAAAAAGCATTTGAGAAAATTTAACACCCATTCAGAATAAAAACAGAAAACTAGGAAGAAAAAGGAATTTCATTATTATAATAAAAGGCATCGTTAAAAATCCTACAGTTATTACATATTTAATGATGAAAAGTTGAACTCTTTCCCCTAAAACCAGGAACAAGGCATGTCTGTTCTCACCACTTCCACTCAACATTCTACTAGCGCTCCTAGCCAGTGCAATAAGGCAAGACAGAGAAACGACAACAAAATCATACAGGTTAGAAAGGAAGAAGTAAAAACACCTTTAGTTACAGACAACATAATCATATTGTGTTACAAAGTCCTAAAGGTTCTAAAGAAAAGCCACTAGAACAACTGAATTTAGCGAGACCATAGGATAAAAGGTAAATATACAACAATCAATTAAATTTCTATAATACTAGCCGTGAAAAAAATGTAAAATAATATTTAAAAATAATAGCCATTTATAATATCAAAAACAGTAAACACAGATAAATTTAACAAAAATTTAACAAAATGCAAGACAACAACGCAGCTAAGAGAAATTAAAGAAGACCTACTTCAATATTGTTAAGATATCAATTCTTCACAAAGCAATCTATAGATTCAATGCAATCCCAATCAACATCCCGGGAGACTTTTTGTAGAAATCAACAATCCAATTCTAAAATTTATATAAAAAATCAAAGGACCAAGAATAGCCAAAACAGTTCTGGAAAACTAGAACAAAGCTGAATGACTTATATTACCCAATAACATGATTTATTATACAACTATAATAATCAAGACAGTATAGCATTGGTATAAACATATATTTATAATGGAACATAATAGAGAGTTCAAAAATAGACCTGTACATATGTGATCAACTGATTTCCAATAAAGGTGTCAAAGTAAGTCAATGGGGAAAGAGCTTCATTTTTTGGAAAGAATGGTGCTTGAATAACTGAATATACATATGAAAAGAATGACCTTGATAATTACCTTACCCCCTACACAAAAATTAACTCAAAATGGAGCATAAACCTAAATGTAGAAGTTAAAACTATAAAACATCTAGAAGAAAACATAGCACTGTCTTGAGGCGGGCAAAAAATTCTTAGAACACAAAAAGTATTAACCATAAAAGAAATATAAATAGATTGTATCAAAATTAAAATCCTGTGCTCTTAGAAAGATATTATTAGAAAATGAAAAGGTAGACCACAGATCCAGAGAAATTTTTCCCAATATATATTCCTGAAACTTGTATTCAGAATATATAATATAAAGAACTCTAGAAACTCATAATAAGGCAAACACCCTCCCATAAACAAAAGATTTGAAAAGGTGTTTTACAAAAGAAGATATACAAATGGCTAATAAGTATATGAAAAAATGCTCAACATCATTATTAAGTAGAGAAATATAAATTAAAACCACAATGAGACACCATTACATGCTACAGGAAGAGGTGAACTGAAAAAGATTAACAATACCAAGTGTTGGCAAGATGTGGAGCAACCGAACTCTCATACTTTGCTGGTGGGGATGTAAAATGGTACAACCACTTTGGAAAACAAAATGTAGCAATTTCCTAAAAAGATAAACATACACTCACAACATGACCCACAATTCCACTTCTAGGCATACCTACTAGAAATAAAAACATACGTCCATGAAGATATGTCATTTTAAATGTTCACGGTGGCTTTACGACTCACAGTAGCCACGAACTAGAAACAACCCAAAAGTCCCATTGACTGGTGAATGAGTGATTGAGGTATATTCACACTGGAAGACCAGTTAGCAATAAAAAGGAACAAATTACATATTCACACAACATAGATGAACCTTAAAAATACCACACTGAATGAAAGAAGACACACATACTATTGTCTGATTTCATTATATGGAATTCTAGAACAGGTAAAAGTATCATGCAAAAAAACCAGTGGTTGTCTGAGGATAGGTGTTGGGGTGTTGACTGCAGAGTGGCACGAAGAAACTTTCTGGATGATAAAAATGTTCCACATCTTTTTTTTTTGTTTTTTTTTTTTTAAGAGACAGAGTCTCGCTCTGTCACCCAGACTGGAGTGCAATGGCACAATCACAGCTCACTGTAACCTCCAACTCCTGGGCTCAAGTGATCCTCCTGGCTTAGCCTCCTGGGTAGCTAGGACTACAGGCTTGTGCCACCACAACCAGCTAATTTTTACAATTTTTTTGAAGAGATAGGGTCTTCATTAGGTTGTCCAGGCTGGTCTTAAACTCCTGGCCTCAAGCGATTCTCCCACTTCAGCCTCTGCAGATCTGGGATTGTAGGCGTGAGCCATCACTCCCAGCCCCATTTCTTATTTAGGGTGGTGGCTACCTAGGTGTATACGTGTCAAAACTTAAAGAACAGTTAAAATCAGTTCATTTTTTTGTACTTAAATGATGCAATAACAAAGTTGACTTAAAAATAAAATAAAGGATAACCACTTACTGATCTAGTTCTAGTGATTTATCCTACAGACATGTAGATACACATGTGACCAAATATTGATGTATTATAAATGTACCTATCAGCAGTGTTTGCAATAGCAAAAAGTGTGGAAACATCCTAAATACCCTTCAAAAGAGGCTGGTTATTTCAGCTATGATACATGCATACAACAGAATACTATGTAGCTGTTAAAGAGAATCTAATGGACCTCTGTGTACTGATACGAAAAAAAAATTAAGACACGAGTCAGTGAAAAAGATCAGGGAGCAGAATAGTATATACTATATTATTCAACTTTTTTAAAGGGTGTCTATAGTATATATGTTTTTAAAGGATATATAAGGTAATCAGTAGATAAAAATCAAGAAAACCAAAATCTGATTCCTTGAAAATATCAATAAAACCTATCAGCATCTAGCCAGATTGGGGAAGAAAAATAGATGACATAAATTACTAATATCAGCAATGAAAGAGGGGACATCACTACAGAGCTCACAGACATTTAAAGGATAATAAGGAAATACCATGAGTAACTTTGTATCTACAAATTTGACAGCTTAGATGAAAAAATAAATCCTTGAAATACTAAAAATACCAAAACTCGCTCATGAAAAAATAACCTGAATAGTTATTAAGAAAATTGATTTTATAGTTTAAAATCTAACAAGAATGAAAACTCAGCATTCGGAAAGCTTTGCTAATTCTACCGAATATTTAAGGAAGAAATAATACCAATTATACACAGACCCAGGACCAAAACCAGAGAAGGACATTACCAAAAAATGAAAACTACAGACCAATATCCTTCACAAAGACACAAAAATACTCAGAAAAGTACTAGAAAAACAAATCCAGCAATGCATAAAAAATGTAACACATCTTGATTAAGTCAGATTTCTCCAAGAAAAAAGTGTTGATTCAACAATCAGATATCAATGGAAGATAACCCAATTAAAAATGGGATGTGAATAGACAGTTCTCCAAAGAAGATATACAGTTGATAAACACATGAAAAAATGCTCAGGATCGTTAGTTATTAGAGAAATGCAAATCAAAACCACACTGAAATACTAGTACTTCACACCTACCAGGACGTCTACAATCAAAAGAACATAAAAAACAAATGTTGGTAAGAAACTGTAAAAATTGGAATTCTCATACTGGTGGGAATGTAAAATGGTGCAGCCACTTTAGAAAATGGTTTGGCAGTTATTATATAACCCAGCGATCCCACTCTACTCAAGAAAAATGAAAACATACATCCACATAAAAACTTACACATGAATGTTCATAGCAGCATTATTTATAATGGCCCCAAAGTGAAAGCAATCCAAACGTCCATCAACTGACGAACGGATACAGGAATCCTCCATTTTATCGTGCTTCACTTTATCGTGTTCACATATATTGCTTTTTTTTTTTTTTTTTGCAAACTGAAGGTTTGTGGCAACCTTGCATCAAGCAAGTATATCGATGCCATTTTTTCAACAGCATGTGCTCACTTTGTGTCTCTGTGCCACATTTTGTTAATTCTTGCAGTATTTCAAACTTTCTCGCTATTCTTATATCTGTTATGGTGATCTGTGATCAGGGATCTTTGAAGTTATAATCATCATTGTTGGGGTGCCAAGAACTGCACCCATATAAGATGGCAAACTTAATAAATGTTGTGTGTGTCCTGACTGTTCCGCTGACCAGCGGCTTCCTGATCTCTCTCCCTCTCCTCAGGCTTTCCTATTCCCTGAGACACAACAATATTGAAATTAGGCCAATTCGTAGCCCCACAGTGGCCTCTAACCGTTCAAGTGACAGGAAGAGTCATATGTCCCTCGCTTTAAATCAAAAGCTAAGAAATGATTACACTTAGCGAGGAAGGCACGTCAAAAGCCAAGATGGGCCTAAAAGCTAGGCCTCTTGCATCAAACAGTTAGCCAAGTTGTGAATGTGAAGGAAAAATTCTGGAAGGAAATTGAAGGTGCTACTCCAGTGAACGCATGAATGGTAAGAAAGTGAAACGGCCTTATTATTGCTGATGTGTAGTAGAAAGCTGTGGTCCAGACAGAAGATCAAACCAGCCACAACATTCCCTTATGCCAAAGCCTAATCCAGAGCAAGGCCCTAACTCTATTCAAATCTATGAAGGCTGAGAGAGATGAGCAAGCTTCAGAAGAGAAGCTGGAAGGTAGCAGGCATTGGTTCATGAGGTTTAAGGCAAGAAGCCGTCTCCATAATATCAAAATACAAGGCAAAGCAGCAAATTCTGATGGAGAATCTGCAGCAAGTTATCCAAAAGACGTAGAGATAAATGACGAAGGTGGCTACACTAAGCAACAGAACTTCGGTGTAGATGAAACAGCCTTATATCAGAAGAAGATACTGCCTAGGATTTTCATAGCTAGAGAGAAGTCAATGCCTGCCTTCAAAGCTTCAAAGGATGGGCTGACTCTTTTGTTAGGGGCTAACGCAGCTGGTAACTTTAAGTTGAAGCCAATGCTCATTTACCATTCTGAAAATCCTAGGGCCCTTATGAATTATGCTAAATTTACTCTGCCTGTGCCCTGGAAATGGAACAATAAAGCCTGAATAACAGCACATCTGTGTCTCAGTTCATTTATATTGCTATAAGGGGAAATACCTAAGGCTGGATAATGTATGAATGCCAAGACAAGAGGTTTATTCAGCTCACAGTTCTGCAGACTGTATAAGAAGCATCGAGCCAGCATCTGCTTCTGGTGAGGGCTTCAGGGAGCCTCTGATCAAGGTGGAAGGTGAAAGGGGGCCAGGTGTGTCACGGGGCGAGAGAAAGAGCAAGAGAGGGAGGAGGGGGCGCCAGGCTCCTTTAAACAATGAGCTCGCATATGAATAGAGCAAGAACTCGGTCATTATAGCAGGGAGGGCACCAAGACATTCAAGAGGCATCTGTCCCTGTGATTCCAACACCTCCCACCAGGCCCTACCTCCAACCTTGGGGATCAAATTTTAATATGAGATTTGAAGAGGCCAGACATCCAAACCATATCAATCTGTTTACGGCGTGGTTTACAGAATATTTTAAGCCCACTGTTGTAACCTGCTGCTCAGAAAAGAAAGATTCCTTTCAAAATAATTCTGCTCATTGACAATGCATATGGTCACCAAGAGCTCTGATGGAGACGTACAAAGAAATTAATGTTGTTTTCATGCCTTCTAATACAACATCTATCCTGTAGCCCATGGATCAAGGGGTCATTTTGACTTTCAAGTGTTATTATTTAAGAAATACATTTTATAAGGCTGGAGGTGCCATAGACAGTGATTCCTCTGATGTATCAGAGCAAAGTAAATTGGAACCTTCTGGAAAGGATTCACCATTCTAGACGCCATTAAGAACATTAGCGATTCATGGGAGGAGGTCAAAATATTAACATTACAAGAGTTTGTTAACAGCCATAGGAAACAAATACAGGAAAGAAATTGTTTAGAATAAGTTGATTCTAACCCTCATAAAGGACTTTGACGGGTTCAAGTCACTGCAGATGTGGGGGAAATAGCACGAGAATGAGAATTAGAGGCCGGGCGCGGTGGCTCACGCCTGTAATCCTAGCACTCTGGGAGGCCGAGGCGGGCGGATCGTTCTGAGCTCAGGAGTTCGAGACCAGCCTGAGCAAGAGCGAGACCCCGTCTCTACAAAAAAAAAATAGAAAGAAAATTAATTGGACAGCTAAAAATATATACAGAAAAAATTAGCCGGGCATGGTGGCGCATGCCTGTAGTCCCAGCTACTCGGGAGGCTGAGGCAGAAGGATCACTTGAGCCCAGGAGTTTGAGGTTGCTGTGAGCTAGGCTGACGCCACGGCACTCACCCCAGGCAAGAGAGTGAGACTCTGTCTCAAAAAAAAAAAAAAAAAAGAATGAGAATTAGAAGTGGAGCCTGAAGATGGGACTGAATTGCTGTAATCTCCTGATAAGACTTGAACAGATTCAGAGTTGCTTCTACGGATGAGCAAAGAAAGTGGTTTCTTGATATGGAATCTACTCCTGGGGAAGTAGATTCATGTGAATCACTTTATTGCTAAATTCACTTTATTGTGGTGGTCTGGAACCAAACCTGCAATCTCTCTGAGCTATACCTATATCCATGCAACAGACTATTATTCCACAATAAAAAGGAATGAAGTATTAATACGTGCCGCAACATGGATGAGCTTTGAAAACATTACACTAATTAAAAGAAGCCAGTCACAGAAGGTCATATAATTATATGGTTTCATTTGTATGAAATGTCCGAGATAGGCAAATCTATAGAGACAGAAAATATTAATAGATCAGTGGTTGCTTAGGGTTGGCGGGGGTGGGGAGAAATGGGGACTGACTGCTAATGGGTACAAGCTTTCTTTTATGGGGGATAAAAGTGTTCTAAAATTGGGAGTGCATCACCCCAGTTCAGCAGGAAGTAGCGCGATGATTATGTCACTCCTCCTCCCATAGATAAGGAAGGGTAAAATTGACAATGGGGAATATGTAACAGAGATGATGGCCTGAAAAAGGATCAACATGTTTTCTGCTTCTCCAAAACCCCCTCTCCCTTTTGAAAACGAAAACCTACATCCCTGCCTCAGGCCCGTGGTCAGGAGGGGCAGGAGAGTGTCCTTTGTGCCACAGGATATGGCTCAGGGGAATTGCCCCGATGGAGGTCAGGAGATTGTCTCAGCCAAAGATGGGATTATGAGATTAATCAGAACCTTTAAAAGCTCTGTACTTCTGCTCAGAGGCAGGACGTTGGTACTTTGAGATGGAAGTTTGCCAACCTCCTCATTTGCCAGCAAATTAATAAACTCTTCTTTCCTTCTCAAAAAAAAAAAATGGAATGTAATGGTGGTTTTTCTAGTCCTATAAATATAGTAAAAGTCATTGAATTGAATACTTTAAATGGATGAATTGTATGGTATGTGAATTATACCTCAGTAAAGCTATTAAAAAACAAAACTAGCATGTACATGAAGCACGTAGCATGTGCCAGGGGCTTTACATTCATTATCTCATTAACTCCTCCCACCCACCAGCAGAGAGGAACAAATAGGTAACATTTATGAAGCATTTACTTGGTGCCAGACACTATTCTGAGTCATTTATCCATTTCAGCTCTTGCACTCCTCACCTTATTATCAATCCTATTTTACAGATCAGAAACAGGTCTGGGAGGCAGTGTAACATGCACACACCTGGTAAGGGACAGAGATTAACCTGGACCCAAACTGCTGGCTGAACACATTCTCCACACCATCTCTCTCCAGTCCCTTTAATGAAGTAGTTCTCGGAGTGTCATCCCTAGACTAGCATCAACTGGGAACTTGTTAGAAATGCAAATCTTCAAGCCTCATCCCAGACCTACTGGGTAAGAAGAAACTTTGAGGGTGGGGCCAAAATATAAAAATCAATGTAACCCACCATATTAACAGACTAAAGAAAAAACGCCATATGACGATAATTTTAATAGGTACAGAAAAAGCATTGGACATCCATTCATCAAAAAATCTCTCAGAAAACTGGGAATAAAAGGGAACTTTCCCAACTTGGTAAGAGATCTGTAAAAAATCTATAGTGAGAGGCCAAGACAGGCAGATTGTCTGAGCTCAGGAGTTCGAGACCAGCCTGAGCAAGAGTGAGACCCCGTCTCTACTAAAAAAACAGAAAGAAATTAGCTGGACAACTAAAAATATAGAGAAAAATTAGCCAGGCATGGTAGCACATACCTGTAGTCCCAGCTAGTTGGGAGGCTGAGGCAGGAGGATCGCTTGAGCCCAGGAGTTTGAGGTTGCTGTGAGCTGACGCCATAGCACTCTAGCCGAGGCAACAGAGTGACACTGTGTCTCAAAGAAAAAAAAACCTACAGTGAACATCACGCTTAATGGTGAAAGACTGATTATTTTCTCTCTGAGCCTGGGAACATGGTAAGGATGTCTGCTCTGTGCTATTTAACATTCTATCAGAGGTTCTAGCCAATGGAATAAGGTAAGAAAAAGAAATAAGACAAAGTACATCAAAATATTTATTTGTGGGTTTATGTCCCTTCATTTCCTCATCTTTTCTGTATTTCCCACATGTTTCATAGAGATGATTCAGACCTGGTTCTTATCTGCAGGGAATTTACAGTGTTACATGATCACAACCCCAGGGACGCCAAACACTGGGACACAAGTTGGAAGAGAGGCACGTTTAACCTTTCAGTGTCTTCAAGTCACAACTGGATCTGCGTGAAGCTGCTGCTGCCACCTTCTAAATTGGGCGGCTTGGTGCCACATGAGGGATGGTGACAAGTTCTAGATGCCAAGAGGGTGGGTTCTGTCCCGTTTCACCTCTAAATTCTGTTATCTTTACCAAGTGACTTAATCTCATTGTGGCTAGTTTCCTACTCTCTAAAATCAGAATAGTAAAAACATCTACCTGAAGGGTTGAAAAGAAATGAAATTTGACAATGTACATAAAAGCACAGCATGGTTTTTGGCACACACAAAGTATTCATTAAAGCACATGTAAGCTTTGAAAAATTAAGCCCCGTGTTATTCTAAAGAGAGTTCACGTGTCTACTCAGTGTGTGAGAGGTGAGACTCGAGGGCTACAAGGAAGGAACCAGGACAACGCTGGCACCCAGGCTTAGCCCTGGAGACCGACCTTGCATCCTGACTCTTGCTATGGGCTGCGCTGTTTCTCTCACACCCTGGGCTTTGCTCCCACCCCGAACCCGCCTAGAACCACATCACAATTTCAGCCTCGGGATGAGCGTGACGTGAGTGAGCAGCTGGCAAATTGGAGCAGGGCTCAGAGCCACACATGCTCAGCGAGTTGCAGAGTGACCCAGATTCCAGTACATGCCATTTGGAATGACAGGGTACTCAGTGTCTTCTGAGCTGGGGCATTAAGGGATAAGCAGGGACACCATTCTTCTGTGACAGTTTTTGCTTCACACAGTGAAGGCTCTCAGAAGCCACAAGCTGCACCTATAAACCAGCAGACAGCACTGCTGGGTGGCAGGGCCCACCTCCCTCTCACGGGCATGACGGAGCCCCAGCAAAAGGGTCTTAGTGGTTTCCCATGCTTCTGCATCACAGCATGGGCACAAACAACCACATCACCCCTGCCCCCTCCATGGAACAGATAAGGAAGCCGAGGTCTGTTAGGACACAGGCCGCACCATTAATTTACACTGGCACGTGGGTGAGAACTCTGTTGCCCCTAGCGCTCTGCTCTGCTCAGGAATACTGACTGATGACAGCTGGCAGCCACCGTTCAATTTAGCATCTTTCATTTGCTAAGTCGGCTCTTTAAGCACATTCACTCACTTTGCAAGGGTTGACTGGGAACCTATCATGTGCCTGGCTACTACAGAAGGCACTGGGGACACAGGCAGCTGTCCCTAAGGGTCACTAAGTCCCCAGGTTTCATTCTTTCTGGCCAACATCAACCTAGAGCTCCAGTCATCTCCATGTCTTGGATCTTCTGGAGTCTGTCCTGTCCCAACTGCCTGCTCTGTCTGCTGACTCTGGGTCACCTCCTCTGCCGTGTCTCACCTGCTCCTAGGCAATTCTTCTCCTGACCACACCTGCATTTTGCCTAAAAGTTACCTGAAGACACCAACTTGGTGGTAAATATACTTGAATAACTTTCCCTGAAATATCTCCAGTTTGGCAGCAGGAGAGAATTAAAACCTCATATTCAAGGGGTTACATTTAAAATTTATTTACTTCCCCTTTGCAGACAAAGAAAGGGAATGGGGGAAAGTCTTAAACTGTTGGCCAGTGGAGCAAGTACGAATCAATAAGGAACAGCTTTGTATGTGCTTGTTGTTGACGGAAGCAGAGTTTAGAGGCTAAAGGCGTGGCCTACAAGTCTACCTGCCCAAGTTAAAACAAGCCTGGCTTTAGCAGTATGGTTTGGGATATCACTTCTCTAGCCTCAGTTTTCCCATTCATAAAATGGGAATAAATATAATAGCATGCTAACAAGCTGGGGGAGTTGACCTACAAGATAAAAAACTAGATTATAAAGTACTTGAGACAGTGTGGTACTGGAACAGGGGAAAGATTGTTCTGTGAAATGACAGAGACAGAGCCCCAAACAGATCTAAGCGTGTGTGGAGCTCTCATAGTTGCCAGAGGAGGGAGAATAGATCAGAGGGGAAAAGAGGAACTGCTCACTATAGTGCTGGGCCCCAACTGGTTGACCATATTGGAAAAATTAAGTTAACCCCATATTTCACATCCTTTACAGAAACCAATTCTGGATGTATTAAGAACTTCAGTGTGAAACTTTTAAACTTTTTAGGAGAAAATATTGGAAAATATCTATGTGATCTCCAGGTGGAAACATAAAAAGTACTATCCATAAAGACTGACGAATTCAACTACATTAATATTAAGAGTGTCTACTGATCGAATGTGTGCGGACGGCACAAGGATAGATAGAGAGATCAATGGAATAGAATTGGCAATCCAGAAATTAATCCTTACATTTAAGGTTGACTGATCTTCAGCGAGGGTGCTAAGACATCTAAATGGGGAAAGAAAAGTATTCTCAACAAATGGTGCTGGGAAAGCAATGCAAAAGAATGAAGTTGGACCCCTACCTCACACCACATACAAAAATTAACTCAAGATGCATCACAGACCTAAATGTAAGAACTAAAACTATAAAATTCTTAGAAGAAAACACAGAAGTAAATCTTCGTGAATTTGAATTAGGCAATGGTTGCTTAGATATTACACCAAAAGTACAGGTGACAAAAGAAAGAAGTAGATAAATTGGGAACTAACAAAATTAAAAATTTTTTGTGCTGCAACGATACCATCAAGAGCGAAAAGACATTTAGAGGTGAAGGAATGGGGGGAAAAAAGGTGAAAAACCAACCCAAAGAATGGGAGAAAATATTTTCAAAGCATGTATCTGATAAGGGACTTTTATCCAGAATATATAAAGAATTCATAGAATAATAAAAAGACAAATAGACAAATAACCCAAATAAAAAATGTGCAAAGGACTAAACAGACATATCCCCAAAGAAGATATACAAATGGCCAATAAGCACATGAAAAGATGCTCAACATTACTAGGGAAATATGAAACAAAACCACAACGAAATACCACTTTACACCCACTAGGATGACTATAATTAAAAAACAAAAACAAAACAAAAAAAACAGGAAAAAAAGTGTTAGCAAGGACCTGGAGCAACTGGAACCCTAATACATTGCCTGTGGTGATGTCGAATGCTACAGTCACCATGATAAACAGTTCGACAGTTATGCAAAAAGTTAAACCATATGACCCAGCAATCCCACTCCTAGGTATACACCCAAGAGAAATGAAAACATACAAACACATAAAAATTTATACACAAACGTTCATAGCAGCATTATTTATAATAGCCAAAATGTAGAAATAACACAAATGTGTATTAACTGATGGATAAATAAAATGCAGCATATCCATACAAGGATATTATATGGCAATAAAAATGAATGAAATACCGACACATGCTGCAACATGGATGAACCTTGGGACATTATGACATTAAACCAGTCAGACACAAAAGCCCACATATTGTATGACTCCATTTATACGAACTGTCCAAAACAGGCAAATCTGCAGAGACACAAAGTTTATCAGTGGTTGCTTAGGGTTGGGGGGTGGTTAGTAGGAGGGAAGGGGGTTGACTGCTAATGAGTATATGGTTTCTTTTAGGACAAAAATGTTCTATAATTAGATTGTGGTTTATAACCCTGGGTTGCACAACCCTGCAAATATACTAACTAACATTAAATTACGTACTTTAAATGAGTGAATTGTATGGTAAATGAATTATAACTCAATAAAGTTTTTGTTTTGTTTTTAGAAACAAGGTCTTGCTCTGTCACCTAGGTTGGACTGCAGTGGCACAATCATAGTTCACTGTAACCTTGGACTCCTGGGCTCAAGTGATCCTCCTGCCTCAGCCTCCCCAGTAGCCAAGACTACAGGTGTGTGCACACCACCACGCCCAGCTAATATTTTTAAAAATTTGTTTGCATAGAGATGGGATCTTGCAGTGTTGCCCAGGCTGGTCTTGAACTCCTGGCCTCAAGCAATCCTCCTGCCTTGGCCTCCCAAAGTGCTGGGATTACAGGCCTGAGCCACTATGCTCAGCTTCGATAAAGATATTTTTTAAAAGTATTTATGTTCATCAAAAGACACCATAAATAAAATATGAAAGTACAGAAAGTTGGGAGAAGATATTTCCAATGCAT